>SJYC01052082.1:0-23154 GCA_006408675.1 Madoqua kirkii
GGTGCTGCAATTATGTCAATTATATCATGAAACCATGAATTGTGACTCTGTGTCAAAATGGGCTGTTTCCGTAGACACAGAGAAGATGAATTCCCAAGATAACTCACCAAGGTGCCTTTGTTAAGCTGACACATTTGATTCATTTCTTGATAACTTACATGGTCAGACTCTTGTTAAGCAACCCATCCTTGAGCAAGAAGCACTAGGGATTTTACTCAGTTGTTCTACGTTTTGATGAGTTGCTGATTATCTCACTAGCACATCAAAGTAACCCTTTTTCCAAGTTATGGTAACATCCATTAAAAAATATCTAGTGAATGCTTTCTATGCCCCTGCAGAAGGCACTGGCTAAAGTCCATGAGGTTGCAAAGAGTTGGACATGACTGAGCAACTAACACGTTCACTTTCAATGTTCAGTTCAGTCGCTCAGTTGTGTCCGACTCTTTGCAACCCCATGGACTGCAGCACACCAGGCTTCCCTGTCCATCACCAACTCCTGGAGCCCACTCAAACACATGTCCATCGCGTTGGGAATGCCATCCAACCGTCTCATCCTCTGTCGTCCTCTTCTTCTCCCACCTTCAATCTTTCCCAGTGTCAGGGTCTTTTCCAATGAGTCAGTACTTTGCATCAGGTGACCAAAGTATTGGAGTTTCAGTTTCAGCATCAGTCCTTCCAATAAATATTCAGAACTGATTTCCTTTAAGAGTGACAGGTTGAATCTCCTCATAGTCCAAGGGACATTTCCAAGTGTTGGGAGCTCACAATGAATGAAACTGACATATACACCTCTAACACATGGCTCCTCAGGAATATCCACGGGGATATTTTGTAAATTGAGAGACACTAAACTAGGAGCTTCTAAAAGAAGTCTGTGGCCAAACTGTACACAAACCAGAAAGTGTCAGTTACTTCAGTTCAGTCCAGTTCAGTTGCTCAGTCGTGTCCAACTCTTCACGACCCCATGAACCACAGCACGCCAGGCCTCCCTGTCTAGCATTTGGTCATGTCCAAAGTCTTTGGGACCCCATGGGCTGTAGCCCTCCAGGCTCCTCTGTTCATGGAATTCTCCAGGCCAAAATACTGGAGTGAGTAGCCATGCCTTTCTCCAGGGGATCTCCCCAATCCAGAGATCAAACTCTTTACCAACTGAGCCACCAGGAAAGCCCACACAAACTAGAGCACACAGCAAAGAGTTCTGTGTTGATGCATACTGTATGGGTTGAGTAGAAGATGTAAAATAGTATTTTCATAGTCAAATGAATAAATAGTGGGGGTTTATTTACTCTGGCGAAGTGTTGGCTGGGAAATAGGCTAGACGAACTCTCAGGCAACCGAGTTTCTGTTTCTCATCTGGCAGCTACTAGGGTAAGTTGGTCTCCCCATGTGCTCATCTTGGCAAGCATCTCCTCCAGCCCTTTACCAGAGAGACAGGAAATGATGATGACAGAGCAGGACAAGCCCAGACCCAACGCAAGCCTCCTCTGTAATTTTGGAGAGTTCTGCAAACTGGACCATCAGCCTCTAATTAACTATGTTGAGATCCTGTGCTCACTCGGCCACATTTCTCAACAGCTTGCCCTATCCATGCTCCTAAAAACAGCTCAGACCTGCTCCACGGGGGCATTAATCCTGGCAGCTGAAGACAGTGAACTCATTTCAGGCAAATGTTTCTGTAAACAATCAAAAGATCCACTGTTGGAAGCGTGGACCTAATCCGACTTGGCCATAGCTGCAAGTGGTCTCAGGCTTGCAACTTCAGACAAGCTTACAAACTTTCTCCTTCTAGAAGATCTTGGGCAGATAAATTTTGGTGATCTTTTGTTCCCTGGCCCCTTATCTGCAAACTCAGCCACTGAAACCACAAACACCTCCACCACCTCTATTATAACAAAACACATTGCTGTGGTTCAGTGCCATTCCTGAGCTGTTTCGAACTGTCACAAAAGAACGAAGCTCCTGTACCAAATCTGAGTTAAATTGGGGTTGTACATATGTTTTCCTAGCCACACACCAAACCATGAGGACCTTTATAAAATGACGTCCATTTTATAGATAAAAAAGCCAAAGTTAAAATCAGCTGCTCAAAGTTACAGCTTATAGTGACAAAACTGGCCAGTAAATCCTACATTCTTTAATTCCAAATGATGTCAGTCGAATGTTAATAACAGACACACAAATTTATTTCTACAAATGTTTTCAGCCTAGAATTTTGAGGGTTTTTTTTTTTTTTGTAGATACTTAGTCAAATTTTATGGTATCTACAAATTTTTTTGCAGATACTTAGTCAAATTTTATACTACTCCTAATTAAGGATCATATTATGTTACTACAATCGAGTGACTGTATGCTATGAAGATATCCTCACATTGTGACTTGCAAATGATTTTGAGAAATGTTTCATGAATATGCCTAAAATGTATTATTTCCACCTAATTCAAATTTTATATTAATGAGAAATGGTTTAGGAAATTATAACCCATGACTTAATTTGATGCTTTTTAATGATTATGAAGATGAAACGATTGAGGAGAATGTCCAGAGTGTAGCCTTTTCTTGGCTGTGCTGGGTCGTTGTTGCTGTGGGAGCTTTTCTCTAATTCAGTGAGTGTGGGCTACAGTGCACGGGCTTCTCATTGTGGTGGCTTCTCTTTTTTTGTTTTAAAATTATTTGTTTTAATTGGAGGCTAATTACTTTAGAGTATTGTGGTGGTTTTTGCCATAGGTTGACATGAATCAGCCATGGGTGTACATGTGTCCCCCATCCTGAACCCCCCTCCTCACCTCATCCCTCAGGGTCATCCCAGTGCACCAGCCCTGAGCACCCTGTCTCATGCATCGAACCTGGACTGGCGATCCATTTCACATGGTAATACATATGCTTCAGCGCTATTCTTTCAAATCATCCCACTCTCGTCTTCTCCCACAGAGTCCAAAAGTCTGTTCTTTATATCTGTGTCTCTTTTGCTGTCTTGCATATAGAGTCACCATTAATATCCTTCTAAATTCCATATATATTATATATATGCATTAATATACTGTATTGGTATTTTTCTTTCTGACTTACTTCACTCTGTATAATAGGCTCCAGTTTTATCCACCTCATTAGAACTGATTCAACTGCATTCTTTTTAATGGCTGAGTAATATTCCATTTTGCATATGTATCACAGCTTTCTTATCCATTCATCTGCTGATGGACATCTAGGTTGCTTCCATGTCCTGGCTATTATAGACAGTGCTGTGATGAACATGGGGTACACGTGTCTGTGTGGTGGCTTTCCTTGTTGCAGAACATGGGCTCTAGAGTGTGTGGGCTTCTGTGGTTGTAGCACATAGGAGAGTGGGCTCAGTAGCTTCAGGGCATAGGCTTAGTTGCCCCATGGCATGTGAATCTTCCTGGACTAGGGATTGAACCTGTGTTCCTGCATTGGTAGAGGGTCTTAACCACTGGATCACTAGGGAAGTCCCAGACTGTACTTTTCAATGCATTATAGCAAATGTTTATTAAGAACTAACAATGTGTAGGCTACTGTGTTAGCTAAATGGTATCTGTTTAGAATGCTTGATTACAAGAGAAATGACTTTCTTACACGTTTATCACAGGACATTATCTTGAATAAGCCAAAATGTTTAAATAAGTAATCGTGAGGGGAAAGATGTTAAGAGGAAACACACAACCAGGCTATAGAGAAGTCTTCACCTGAGCCTGGATTTGTTAGAACTAGTATTTGTGGGATGATGTCCCGTGGGAATTATGGGATGTGATGGCCATATGGGACCTGATTTTAGAAATGAAACCACTGAGCCCAAGCGAAGTTGTCTCTTGCTCAAAGCTCTTAAAAGTGTGCAGAGTCTGAAATCCATGTTTTTGGATTTCAAGCCATTTGCTGGCTCAGCAAACCCCAGATTCTCTTCAAAAGGAAAGAATTTCTTTACCTAAAACTTTGCAAAATTTATTCAAGGATATGAATTTGAGGCTGACCACTGTCAAGGTTGTACTTCTGCAGAAAAGGACTTGACTATGCTTCTGAGGAATATTTTTCCTAGCAAACACTAACAAGAGTTAAAACACAACATTGTAAATCAAGTATACTTTAATTTAAAACAAAGAACTAACACTGGACACCTCATCCAAGAAGATACGGTAAATGAGCATGAGAAAAGATGCTCCACATCATATGACATCAGGAAAATGAACTGAAAACAATAGCGAGATACTACTACACACTTTTGGAAAATGGCCAAAATCTGGAATACTGACAACTCTAAATGCTGACAAAGATGTGAAGCAAAAGGAAACTTCATTCTCTGCTGGTAGAAATGCAAAATGGCACAGTCACTTTGGAAGAGAGTTCAGTGATTTCTTACAAAACTAAACACACTCACTCTTACCATATAATCCAGCAGTCACACTCTTCGGTATTCAACCAAAGAAACTGAAAACTTAACATTCACACAAAAACTTGCAGATATTTAAATCAGCTTTATTCATAACTGTCAAAATTAAAAGCTAACCAAGATGTCCTTTGGTAATCTAAAAGATAAATAACTATGGTACACTGAGACAATGGAATATTATTCAGTGTAAAAAAAGAAAAAGAATAAAAGTCTATCAAACTATGAAAACACATGGAGGAAACTTATATGGATATTATTGATTGAAAGAAGCCAGCTTGAAAAGGCTACATACTATATGATTTGAACTGTATGACATTCTGGAAAAGGCAAAAATTATGTAGACAATAAAGGATTATTGGTTGTTAGGGAATGGGGTGGGAAGGGAAGGAATGAATAGATGGGCTGCAGAGAAGTTTTAGGACAAGCCAGATATCTCAGTGGTAAAAAATTTGAGTGCATTGTGGGAGATGCAGGTTTGATCCCTGGGTGGGGAGATTCCCTGGAGAAGGGAATGGCTACCCACTCCAGTATTCTTGCCTGGAGAATTCCATGGATAAAAGAGCCTGGTGGGCCACAGTCCATGGAGTCGCAAGAACTGGACACAGTTGAGTAACTAAAACACATTCTACATGATAACAAAATGGAGAATATGTGTCGTTATACATTTGTTCAAATCTGCAGAACGTACAACACTGAGAATGAATCCTAGTGTAAACTATGGACTTCCAATGGCTACGTGTTAATGTTCAACAATGGATGACAACTGTACATTCTTGGTGGGGAGGTGGGATGTTGATAATGGAGAAGCTAGGGGCTATAATGAGTGGGGATGGGGAATATATGAGAAATATCTGCACCTTCTTTTGCTGTGAACCTAGAACTGCTCTACAGTATAAAGCCCATTGAAATAATTTTGCAAACTATAGTCACATTTTACATTTAAAATTCATTTTTTAATTGATTGTACAAGAGGAAAAATGAAAAACATCTTTCACCTTTCTTAAGAATGTTCACATGAAGCTTCCTCACACTTCAAAATCCTTATGCTAAAGGAGACTTCCTTCATGATCCAGTGGTTAAAAAACCACCTTGCAAAGCAGTGGACATGGGTTCAATCCCTGGTTGGGGAACTAAAATCCCACACATCTCAGAGAAACTAAAGCCCGTGCACCAGAACTAGGGATTCCATGCGCCTTAATGAAAGATCTCATAAGACCTCATGCAGCCAAATAAATAAATTTTTAAAAGTCCTTTTGATAAAGCAGGTAAGGAAATGTAGGCAGTGAACTTTGTTTTGATCTCTGTTCAGAATGTGGGTTTTACCATTTCCCAATGGAAAAATTTTGGTTTATGCTGGGCCTCTCAATTTCTTACAACTCTACACTTCATGAATTGGTAAAAAATAAAATTTATCCAATGGTATTTCATGCAGAGCCCAGATAGCCATTTCCCTCTTTACTCATCATGATTCTTCTTTGCAAAAAGGAAATAGTCAGCACAGAGTAGAACACATACTATGGAATGACTTTTCATTTCCAACAGAATTTTTTCTTTTGGTTACATGAACTTCTAATTTGAGTTGTGAATTTTATGTAACTTATTTTTATTATGTTAACAGACATCAGTCTCCTTCCTAAACAGTTTCTATTTCCAGTGTATTCATTACTAGATACTGAACACTGACTCTTTAGACACAAGAGGAAGGGCTTGTTTCCCCGTTTTTCATCATAGTTCTCAAAGTGCTTTTTTTGGATGATTTCATTTCTTCTTCCAAGAAGATTGGCTAACTTTCCCTTAAAATTATATCTTACAGCAAGTGTTCTTCGTGTCTCATTTAGTCATAAATGAGAAAAGGAATTTTAACATGCCTTTCGTTTTTGCAGAAAGCTAAGTGGGTAGGAGTCAGCATCACTAAAGACAAACACTCCTTTGTCCTCCTGCTCCAGATTCTAGAAATCTGGGGTTCCATCCAAACTCTTGAAACTGTGTCATTTATATCTATCTCGTCTCTCCTGATAAGACTGCATGTAGAGATTTCTGGAACAAAAGTACTCAGTCACCTTGCACTAGAACTAAAAGTTCTATTTATCCTCCTGTTTAAAGTTGACATTTCCAACTTTCAAATGTTTTCTATAGTCTGTTTCTTTGTCCAATGAAGCACAAAACTAAGAAATCAGAACTTGGTTTAAAAAATACTGATAATGTGTTTGTATGCTTTTTAAAACATTCAGTGACGACTGATAACAGTACCCACTTTTCTGTATCTTTGTGTAATGAGGTTGAAGATGCTTTAATATTTGATTATACTGGTTGTTCCCAACTATGGTTAATTTTGAACATTCAAAATTCATCTAGAGGACGTCCCCAGTAGTCTTGCGATTAAGACTCTATGTTTTCAATGCAGAGGACGTGAGTTTGATCCCTGGTCAGGCATCTAAGATCCCACATTCCACATAGGGCAAAAAAAAATTTTTTTTTTTTTAATTTTTGAATTAGGAAAAAGCAAGTCACTTTAAAAAATTCATCTAGAAAATATCTAAATGTTGTCCTTGTGATTGAGGTTCTGCATTAGAATTCATTTGAAAGTGATTTCCACTTTAAAAGTTCAAAATCATAATTTAAGAATTATTTCCTTTCTCCACTGTAAAAGTATCATATTCTGATTAAAAATATTTAGGAAATGCAAATGGTTAAAATATGCCAATAATCCCTCCCCTCCTTTATTCAACCATGGTAATGTCTGATGCTTCCTTTTGAAAAAGTTTTCTCCCCTGTATATATTAAAAAATATTTTTATAATTATATTGTTTACACAATTTTCCCATGCTTTAATATAAACTACATTTTCACAGTATTGTTACACCCCTGGTAAAGAATATTAAAAATAGTTTTTGCCAAAGTAAACTTTTAAGTTTTGTTTTGGTATTATGAATAATATAAAATAAAAATATGAAAGTCTCCTGTTCTCTGTTCTTCCTTCCCCCTTTCTGTCACTCCGTAAAGAGAATCTTTTTTAAGAGTGTCAGATGTTCTATCAGAAATTCTTGGGCATATGAAACTTTATTCTTAGATAATGTGACATTTTCCACATTGCAACTTATTAGACATGCACACACACATTGAGAGAATCATTCAGATTGTATTTAATGTATTAAAATGCCTTGGTTTCTTTTTCAGACTGTTCTATGTACATATTTCTCATTTTTAAAATAAAAGCTCAATAGCTCACTTGTATCATTTTTTTTTATATTTCACATATAAGTGATCTCATATTTGTCTTTGTCTGACTTACTTTACCTAATATGATAATTTCTAAATCCATCCACGTTGCTGCAAATGGCATTCATTTTTTATGGCTGAGCAATATTCCATTGTGTAATATCAAAAATAGACTCATAGACACAGAAAACAAACTTATGGCTCTCAAAAGGGAAAGGTACAAGGGATAAGTTAGGAGTTTGGGATTCAGATATACACTGCTGCTGCTGGAAGTCGCTTCAGTCGTGTCCGACTCTTTGTGACCCCATAGACGGCAGCCCACCAGGCTCCCCCATCCCTGGGATTCTCCAGGCAAGAACACTGGAGTGGGTTGCCATTTCCTTCTCCAATGCATGAAAGTGAAAAGTGAAAGTGAAGCCGCTCAGTTGTGTCCGACTCTTAGCGACCCCATGGACTGTGGCCCACCAGGCTCCTCCATCCATGGGATTTTCCAGGCAAGAGTACTGGAGTAGGGTGCCATTGCCTTCTCCTCAAATATACACAGTACTATATAAAACAGATAACCAACAAGACCTGCTGTATAGCATAGGGAACTGTACTCAAACCTTGTTATTACCTATAATAGAAAAGAATCTAGAAAAGAATTGACATATACATACATATATATATATGAATATTTTGGAGAAGGAAATGGCCACCCACTTCAGTATTCTTGTCTGGAGAATTCCATGGACAGAGGAGTCTGGTGGGTTACAGTCCATGGGGTCTCAAAGAGTCAGACACAATTGAAGTGACTTAGCATCATATATGAATACATATATATAAATGAATCACTTTGCTGTACTCCTGAAACCAATACAATATTGTAAATCAACCATATTTCAATAAAATTTAAAAATGAATAAATAAAATACAACAAATAACTTTATAATTTCTTTTTAAAAAGCTCAGTAGCATTGTAGTGTAATGTATATTAATTCAGCAATGAAAATTTGAACTCTTTCTGTTTTCTTGCCATTCTAAAACTTGCATACTAATATAGCTGTCAATTGTGTGACACCTTTGGGTGGGTTAGAAAATGATACTGGGATGTTTTCCACAGACCCCTCCAGTTCCCCTCTCTACCTCTCTCCACTTTGCCTGTTTCCTGATCTGCATATGGATCATATCAATGTGCTTTTACCTTTCTTTTGGGTTCAGCCAATAGGAGCAGCTGCAGGAAACTGGAAAGAGGAAACAAGAAGAGGCTGGGGTAATTATTCCTCTGACTCTTTCTGGTCTGCTCGCTGGAGGCTGGCTTCCTCTTGCAAATTTTCTCTCTCTTCCCCAAAGTCCTGCATTTCTCATCTGATACCTGTTCCTTTTCTTGCCCTTTGAGTACTAGGACATTGCATTACTAGCCTTTCTAGTTTCTCTACACTGTGCTCTCCCTCTGTAAATAGCCTATTTATTGAACTCTACTCCAATTACCCAATTGAGTGCACCATCAGTTTCCTACTGGGACTCAAAATGATACTCGTTTTTCCTTGACAGATATAGCTCCACACAACGATGTTTGATTTGTTTGGTTGGAGCTCTTCCCCCTGTGGCACTCCCTACAACTTTGTCTGAGTGACCAGTGCAGGGCACAGCCTAGATGATACACGGCAGTCTTGAATGCAGCCACAATTATATTTATGTGTGTGATATTTGTATGCTTCCATGAATTCTCTAGGATAAATTCTTAGTATTGGAGTTGTTGGGTTAAAGGTTACACACACTTTTTAACTATGAAGTAATTTACCAATCCAAAATCACAGCCTAAATTTACATTCTCTCTGCACTTTTGCCAACTGTAGGTTGTAAAACTTTAAAATATTTGCTATTTTTATAGTTAAAAATGGCATCTCATTTTTCTAACATTACATTTCTTTAGGAGGTCAGCTGGGCAGCTTTTCATATATATGTCAGATCTTTACATATTCATCAATTTTCTATTAGGTTACTGTTTGCTTATTTACAAGTACTATTTTTATATTAAGGAAATAAATTATTTGTCAAATATATAGCACACATTCTTTTCCAACTTTTCATTCCATGTGGATGCTTAAATGTTTTCATATAGGCAAATGATAACAAAAATTATTTTCATGGCTTCTGGGCTTTGTGTCAGATTAAAAAAATGCTTTACTCACTCGGTTATAAGTAATTATTAAAAATCCCGCTACTAGTACTTATTATTCTTCTTACATGTACATTTTAATCCATCAATGATTAATTTTTGTATTTTAAAGCTGGCTTAAAATTCAACATTCAAAAAACCAAGATTATGGGATCCAGTCCCACCAGTTCATAGCTAATAGATGGTGAAAAAGTGGAAACAGTGATAAATTTTATTTTCCTGGGTTCCAAAATCACTGTGGATAGTGACTGCAGTCATGTAATTAAAAGACGCTTGTTCCTTGGAAGAAAAGCTATGACAAACCTAAACAGCAGATTAAAAAGCAGGGACATCACTTTGTTTACTAAGGTCCATAGAGTCAAAGCTATGGTTTTTCCAGTAGTCATGTATGGGTGTGAGTTGGACTATAAAGAAGGTTGAGCACTGAAGAATTGTTGTTTTCAAACTGTGGTGCTGGAGAACACTCTTGAGAGACTGTTGGATAGCACTAAGAGATCCAACGAGTCCATCCTAAAGGAAATCAACCCTGAATAGTCATTGGAAGGACTGATGCTGAAACTGAAGCTCCAATACTTTGGCCACCTGATGCAAACAGCCAACTCATTGGAAAAGACCCTGATGCTTGGAAAGATTAGGGCAGGAGGGGAAAGGGGGCAACAGAGGATGGAATGGTTGGATGACATCACCAACTCAATGGCTATGAAAGTGAACAAACTCTGGGAGTTGGGGAAGGATGGGGAAGCCTGGCATGCTGCAGTCCATGGGATCACAAAGTGTTGGGTGCATCTTAGGAACTGAACAACAACAACAACAAGAGATTGTTGGCCCACATTTTCTTTTCCAGATCACTAATTGCTTATCCAGAAATAATTTATTTCAATAAAATTTAAAAATGAATAAATAAAATACAACAAATAACTTTATAATTTCTTTTTAAAAAGCTCAGTAGCATTGTAGTGTAATGTATATTAATTCAGCAATGAAAATTTGAACTCTTTCTGTTTTCTTGCCATTCTAAAACTTGCATACTAATATAGCTGTCAATTGTGTGACACCTTTGGGTGGGTTAGAAAATGATACTGGGATGTTTTCCACAGACCCCTCCAGTTCCCCTCTCTACCTCTCTCCACTTTGCCTGTTTCCTGATCTGCATATGGATCATATCAATGTGCTTTTACCTTTCTTTTGGGTTCAGCCAATAGGAGCAGCTGCAGGAAACTGGAAAGAGGAAACAAGAAGAGGCTGGGGTAATTATTCCTCTGACTCTTTCTGGTCTGCTCGCTGGAGGCTGGCTTCCTCTTGCAAATTTTCTCTCTCTTCCCCAAAGTCCTGCATTTCTCATCTGATACCTGTTCCTTTTCTTGCCCTTTGAGTACTAGGACATTGCATTACTAGCCTTTCTAGTTTCTCTACACTGTGCTCTCCCTCTGTAAATAGTCTATTTATTGAACTCTACTCCAATTACCCAATTGAGTGCACCATCAGTTTCCTACTGGGACTCAAAATGATACTCGTTTTTCCTTGACAGATATAGCTCCACACAACGATGTTTGATTTGTTTGGTTGGAGCTCTTCCCCCTGTGGCAACTCCCTACAACTTTGTCTGAGTGACCAGTGCAGGGCACAGCCTAGATGATACACGGCAGTCTTGAATGCAGCCACAATTATATTTATGTGTGTGATATTTGTATGCTTCCATGAATTCTCTAGGATAAATTCTTAGTATTGGAGTTGTTGGGTTAAAGGTTACACACACTTTTTAACTATGAAGTAATTTACCAATCCAAAATCACAGCCTAAATTTACATTCTCTCTGCACTTTTGCCAACTGTAGGTTGTAAAACTTTAAAATATTTGCTATTTTTATAGTTAAAAATGGCATCTCATTTTTCTAACATTACATTTCTTTAGGAGGTCAGCTGGGCAGCTTTTCATATATATGTCAGATCTTTACATATTCATCAATTTTCTATTAGGTTACTGTTTGCTTATTTACAAGTACTATTTTTATATTAAGGAAATAAATTATTTGTCAAATATATAGCACACATTCTTTTCCAACTTTTCATTCCATGTGGATGCTTAAATGTTTTCATATAGGCAAATGATAACAAAAATTATTTTCATGGCTTCTGGGCTTTGTGTCAGATTAAAAAAATGCTTTACTCACTCGGTTATAAGTAATTATTAAAAATCCCGCTACTAGTACTTATTATTCTTCTTACATGTACATTTTAATCCATCAATGATTAATTTTTGTATTTTAAAGCTGGCTTAAAATTCAACATTCAAAAAACCAAGATTATGGGATCCAGTCCCACCAGTTCATAGCTAATAGATGGTGAAAAAGTGGAAACAGTGATAAATTTTATTTTCCTGGGTTCCAAAATCACTGTGGATAGTGACTGCAGTCATGTAATTAAAAGACGCTTGTTCCTTGGAAGAAAAGCTATGACAAACCTAAACAGCAGATTAAAAAGCAGGGACATCACTTTGTTTACTAAGGTCCATAGAGTCAAAGCTATGGTTTTTCCAGTAGTCATGTATGGGTGTGAGTTGGACTATAAAGAAGGTTGAGCACTGAAGAATTGTTGTTTTCAAACTGTGGTGCTGGAGAACACTCTTGAGAGACTGTTGGATAGCACTAAGAGATCCAACGAGTCCATCCTAAAGGAAATCAACCCTGAATAGTCATTGGAAGGACTGATGCTGAAACTGAAGCTCCAATACTTTGGCCACCTGATGCAAACAGCCAACTCATTGGAAAAGACCCTGATGCTTGGAAAGATTAGGGCAGGAGGGGAAAGGGGGCAACAGAGGATGGAATGGTTGGATGACATCACCAACTCAATGGCTATGAAAGTGAACAAACTCTGGGAGTTGGGGAAGGATGGGGAAGCCTGGCATGCTGCAGTCCATGGGATCACAAAGTGTTGGGTGCATCTTAGGAACTGAACAACAACAACAACAAGAGATTGTTGGCCCACATTTTCTTTTCCAGATCACTAATTGCTTATCCAGAAATAATTCTTTGATGATAATTTGATTTGGCAATGACATGATCATCAATAGAGCTGTTCATCATTCATATGGAATGCTATATTTATGACATACTAAATTCTCAAAGGAATTGGGGTCTTTTTAAAAAATATTCTTTACATTCTTGCATTGATTTCTCTTTCTAGTTGTGGTGGGAAGATTTGTAAGATGATCCCCACTGATCCTGGTGTTCATGGTGTCCTGGTATTCATGTTCTTGTGTAATTCCTTTCCCTTGAATGTGGGTTGGACCTAATGACTTGTTTCTAAGGAAGTGGACTCTTTTCTAAGGAAAGTAATGGCATGTCAGATCAGCAATTAGATTACAAAACCATGACTTCCATGTTGCTAGTTTCCCTCTCCCTCATCCATTCCTGCTCCCTACACTCCCTCCCTCTCCTTTTCCTTGGCTTGCTTTGGTGAAGCCACTTGCCATTTGTGAGCTGCCCTCTGGCAAAGGCATATGGCAAGGAAATGAGGAAGATCTCTGACCAACAGCCTGTGAGGAGCTGAATCTTTCCAACAACCAAGTGACTTAGCTTGGAAGCAGGTTAAGGAACTAGGTTTCCCTAGCTAAGCCTTAAGACAACCCTGTGTGCATGCTAAGTCACCTCAGTCATGTCTGACTCTCTTCAATCCTTTTTCATAAGCTGATATATTTTGTGGACATTTATTATGCAACATTTGAAAAGACCCTGATGCTGGGAAAGATTGAGGCCAGAAGGAGAAGGGGAAACAGAGGATGGCATCACTGACTCAGTGGATGTGGATTTGGGTAGACTCCGGCAGTTGGTAATGGACAGGGGGTCTGGTGTGCTGCAGTTCATGAGGTCACAAAGCACTGCACACGACTGAGCAACTGAACTGAATTGATTATGCAACAGTAGATTTCTGATACTCTAGTCCTGCCACAAATGTTTTAGCTTCTGGAATTTTATGTTTTAACTTTTAATAAAAATAAGTCCTTTCTCATTTTATTTTCTCTGAAAAATTTCCTGGGCTATTTCTAGTGTATTTAATCTTTTAGATGAATTTGATATGTGTGTGCATGCTCAGTCGCTTCAGTCGTGTCTGACTCTTTGCAACCCCATGGACTGTAGCCCGTCAGGATCCTCTGTCCATGGGGTTCTCCAGACAAGAAAACTGGAGTGGGTTGCCATGCCCTCCTCCAGTGGATCTTTCTAACCCAGGGATTGAACCTGCATCTCCCTCACTGCAAGCAGATTCTTTACCATTGAGCCACTGGAGAAGCCCAGAATTGAATACAGTTTTGTCAAATACCTCCCAAAATCTTGCTGCTTTTTTCATGTGATTTTCTTTTAAGGTTGAATTGATAATGATACAGGACCATTTATTCAACTTTTCTTTTATGTCTCCTCAGAAAGTTGCAATATTTTCTTCATATTTGTTCTGCACATTCACTCTTAAGATGATTTCTATTTATCTGTTTTGCTCTTTGAGAAACTGCTTAATTACTTTTTTTCTCACAATATCATTTCTATATAGAAAAAGTGTATTTTTACAAGTTACATTTTTTAACCAGTCACTTTGATTCAACCTTTAATGCCATCAAATAATCTCTAATGGGGCTTCCCAGGTAGTGCTAGTGGTAAAAGAACCTGCTTGCAATGCAGGAGACATAAGAGACATGGGTTCAATTCCTGGGTTGGGAATATCCCCTGGAGGAGGGCATAGCAACTTACTCCAGTGTTCTTCCCTGGAGAATTCCATGGACAGACAAGCCTTGAGCACTGTATCCATGTGGTTGCAAAGAGTCGGGCACAACCGAAATAACTTAGCATGCACACATGCACACAATCTCTAATAATGACAATCTTGTATACTATTTTTCAGTATGTAGACTCCTTATTTATTTTTCTTATTTTATTACATTGAATTTTACTTCCAGAGCAATGTGTAGTGGTGATAGCAGCTTTGTTTTGTTTGTGAAACTTAAATGGAAAATTTGAAATCTGATCATTATTTGATGATGCTTTTTGATGTGATTAAATACAAGAATTGATCTTTTTTACTTTATATAAGGAATAGATATTGGATTTTATGTTGTTTTATTTTTTGCATTCATTGAGATATTTACCTGTTTTTTTCATGTGAACTATTAACACTACAATTTATACTAACAGTTTCTATAACATTCTGCAGTGCACATAATGACTCCAAAATATTCCATCAGGTAAAGGCATTATAGCTTCCACTTCTATGCAAACCACTCTTTACTTTTAAAAAATTCCTCTTTAACAAATCTCTTTAGGGTTTCCTTGGTGGCTCAGATAGTTATCTGCCTATAATGCAGGAGACCCTGGTTCAATCCCTGGGTCTGTAACCTCCCCTAGAGGAGGAAATGGCAAGCCACTCCAATATTTTTGCCTGGAAAATTCCATGGACAGAGGAGCCTGGTGGGCTACAGTCCACAGGGTTGCAAAGAGTCAGACACGACCGAGCACACACACATACTTCTCTCTCTGAGTGTTTTCTCATGTTCCTAGTTCTTTCTTTGGTTATAACACAATGTTTTCTGCTATAATCATAATGAAAAATCTTATAATTTCATTTGCAATGTTTGCCTATCTGAAGACAGTGTCACTACCTTGCTTTGTAGGTAACATACAAATATGAAAACTGGCATGATTGTTGATACAGGGATTGGCTACCAATATGTGTCAACTTTTTCAGTAGACTCCAAAGACTGTCAGCTTTCTTTAAACATAGACAGCATGCTGTCATAAGTTGTCTATCATGTTTGCAACTGGCTAGGTCTTGACTTAGCAGTTGGGCTAATTTAAGAGGGTATCTACTACTCACCTGTGGTAGACAGCAAAGAACGGTTTGGAGGCCAAAAAGCCCATCTGCTCACAGTGTCTGTGGACTGTGTTCACAGCAGGAACTGGTATGATTCACAGTTTTTATCTCTCTAGGAAAAAAGAATGTAACAGATTGGAACTACTAGCTATAGAAGAAGGCATGCAATGACCTACTTTCCCTGGCTATTTCAGTTGTAAAGGACTGTTCAGAATGGTTTTTTTTTTTTTTTTTTAACAAGATACACTATTCAGGAAGTATTTATTGCTTTTAAGCAGCATCTGTCTTGGGCCATATGCTAAAATACAAGGCTTGCATAAGTTCATTTTGTGATCCTGAGAGAGACACTTATTTTCCTAAAATTAGAGAAAGGGGATAAATTATGCTAATGTATCACAGTATATTTGGCAGGGTACTACTAAGAATTATAAAGAAATGTATAAATAAAAATTCTTACTAGATATAAGTTTTTTTCTACTTTAATTTTGAAAAGACACCCAATTCAGAATATTCTTATTTAGTCAATGTTTTGGAGGAAACTGAATCTGAGAGGTAAGTATATAGGAACAGGTCATATTTAAATTTCTCCCACTTCCAGCAATCTTGATTCCAGCTGGGAGAAATATCAACAGCCTTTGATATGCAGATGATACCACTGTAATGGCAGGAAGTGAAGAAGATCTGAAGAGCCTCCTGATGAGGGCGGAAGAGGAGAGTGAAAAAACTGGTTTAAAACACAACATTCAAAAAACTAAGATCATGCCACCTGGTCCCATCACTTCATGACAAACAGAAGGGGAGAAAATAAAAACAGTGATAAAATTTATTTTCTTAGGCTCTAAAATCAGTGTGGATGGTGACTGTGGCCATGAAATTAAAAGATGCCTACTCTTTGGAATGAAAGCTATGACAAACCCGGACAGTGTATTTAAAAGCAGAGACATCACTTTGCCAACAAAGATCCATACAGTCAAAGCTATGGTTTTTGCCATAGTCATGTACAGATGTGAGGGCTGGACCACAAAGAAGACTAAGCTCTGAAAAATTGATACGTTCGAATCATGGTGCTGGAGAAGACTCTTTGAGAGTTCCTTGGACTGCAAGGAGACCAAACCAGTCAATCCTAAAGGAAATCAGCCCTAAATATTCATTGGAAGGACTGATGTTGAAGCTGAAGTTCCAACAATTTGGCCACATGATGAGAAGAGCTGATTCACTGGAAAAGACCCTAATGCTAGGAAAGTTTGAAGGCAAAAGGTGTGGCAGAGGATGAGATTGTTAAATAGCATCATCAACTCAATGGACATGAGTTTGAATAAACTCTGGGAGGTAGAGAATGATAGGGAAGCCTGAGACATTGCAGTCCATTGGGGTTGCAAAGAATCAGACATGACTCAGCAACTGCACAACAGCACCACATTTAAATTATATCTTGGTTTTGCCCTTCACATTAGTGTACAGACTCTGTTTCTTCATGCATATGAAATATTGTTGTAAATGGTTTTATGGAGGATTTTTAATGAGATATGGCATATATACAAAACTTTTGTCTCAATAACTGCTTCCTCCCCAACTGTAAAATGTTATCATGTTCTGTACTGCTGTGTATGCTGTCTCTTACCAACATCTTGGTTGAGAATCTCTAACTTCCTGTCGCTTTAGGCATTAGCTCATACCTACTGAGGTATCAGAAAATTTTCTGAGACCCTCCTACCACTGAGAGGTATCATTTCTGCCCTCTCTCCCTGAATCTGAGTGATCTTGGGACTGCTTTAACCATCAGAAAAGCCAAAAGTAATTGCTATGTGATTTCTGAGTCAAGGTCATAAAATACCAGGTGACATTTCTTTCTTGGAGTCCTGGACCACGTGATGAGTTTGCCTGGCTGGAAGCTGCTGTGCTGTGAGGAAGCTCAAGTAACGGGGAGAAGCCATATTTAACTCTGGTCCAAAACTGAGTCATTAAATCATCCCTGGCTTTGTTGTTTAGTAGCTATGAAGTGTCCTACTCTTGCAACCCCATGGACTGTGGCCAACCAGGTTCCTCTGTCCGTGGGATTTCCCAGGCAAGAATACTGGAGTGGGTTGCCATGTCCTTCTCCAGGATATACTTCTGGCCCAGGGATCGAATCTGCATTGGGTTTCTATATTGGCAAATGGGTTCTTTACCACCAAGCCACCAGGGAAGGTATCAGTTGTATCAGTGAAAATATCCAACTGAGACTTTCCAGCTGAGGCCCCAGAACTGTGGAGAGAATTGCACTTGTTACGTTTTTCTGAATTCTTGACCCACAGATGCAAGGGTAATAAAATGGTTATTTGTTATGCCACTGTGTTTTAGAATGATACAGTACACAGTGGTGGATAATCAGAATCGTATAAAACTCAGTCTTGGGGGACTAAGTTTTCTATGTGATTATAAGCATAAGTTGAAGATCATTTTTCAACTGTGGGCAATGCAAACGTACAGTGGCTAGGACTCTGTGCTCCCAGTACAGGGCACCCAGGTTCCATCCCTAAATCCCACATGCTTCAGCTATGAGTTCTCATGATGCTATGAGCATTCAAGATCCCACTTGCTGCAACTAAGACCCAGAGCAGCTTCCCACTCCCACTCCCACTCCACCCCCCAAAAAAACCCCCTCGATCTTATTCATTTAAAAATTTCAAATTTGATGTAAAGTTTATCCTCCCAGGAATGAATGAATGACCTTTATGACTTAGAAGAAGAAAGGAAGAAATACTCTTCTCCACACACTTCTTTTCTTTTTTTTTCCCTTAATTCCTACACTTTCCTCTGGTGTGGGCTAGCAGGAAGAGACAGTGGAGGCTGGTCTCCCTACATGGGATGAGGGAAGGCTGTAGACTTCTTTTTGGTTGATTGTCACAGCACCTCTGGCCAACACTGGCAGAGGAGCAATGTCTCCTGTGTAATTGGTTTCCACGTGTTATGTCCCCCAAGACGTGCCAAAGCCATCAAGAGGGCTTTGAGTCTCCACTCCTCTCCCTCCACCAGCACCATTTACCACCACTAGTTCCTAGCCCAGACAGCCTCCGCTTTGCAGGACTTAGAATCACATCAGGACATTAGACCTCTCCAGTGGTACAGTTGGTAAAAAATATATATATATATCTGCCACTGTAGGAGATGCAAGAGATGAGTGTTCCATCCCTGGGTCAGGAAGATCCCCTGGAGAAGGAATTGGCAACCCACTCCAGTATTCTTGTTGGAGAAATCCCATGGACAGAGGAGCCTGGCGGGTCACAAAGAATCAGACACAACTGAGCTCACAGGCAGAATTGCATGGGGGAGGTTGCCCAGATTTCAGGGCTCAGGTCTCATCTAATATCAACTAAATCAACCTTTCTTGGATATGCATCAAGGAATCAATATTTTTTTTAAACCACTGAGCCAGGCATCCATTTTTAAATTAAAATTCTTTTTTTCTTTTTCTAATTGTTTGACTCAGGAAACTCAAAGGGAGGCTCTGTAACAACATAGAGGGATGGAAAAGTTGGGTGGTGGAAGGGAGGTTCAATAAGGAGGGACATATGTATACTTATGACTAATTTATATTCATGTATGGCAGAAACCAAAGCATTATTTTAAAGCAATTATCTTTCAATTAAAAATAAATAAATTAAAAGAAATTGAACTGTAGTTTCAATGTTTTATAGCTGTATAGCACATGACTCCATTATACAAACATCTTTTTCCATATTCTTTTTCATTATGGTTTGTCCCAGAGCATTGAATACAGCTCTCTGTGCCATATAGTAGGAGCTTGTTGCCCATCCATTCTATATGTATTTGTTCAGGCTGCCACTGTTTAAACTTGGCTGCACATTTGAATCACTTGCTATTAAAAAAATGATGATATTCAACTTGTGCCTATAATTTATAAATATATAATATACTGAGACTATGCTAGGCTCTTTACTTCTATTTTTTACTCTTCACAACAGACATACAAAGAAGTTCCATTATCTACACCTTTCAGAACTGGACACTAATGGTCTAGGAGTTTGAATAATTGGCCCAAAGATATGGAGTTCATAGTTGCAAAGTCAAGATTGCAGAATTTCTATCGACCACAAAACCTCTTGTCATTTTTCTGTACTGCTGGCTCTGTTCAAGAATACTAATATTCTTCTAATGGGTTATGGTGTTTTAAAAATATGGTTATGAATTCCTAGGGCTTCCCAGGTGGTGCTAGTGGTAAAGAATCTGCCTACCAGTGCAGAAGATGTAAGAGATTCAAGTTCCATCCTTGGCTCGGGAAGATTCCCTGGAGGAGAGCATGGCAACCTACTCCAGTACTCTTGCCTGGAGAATCCCATAAACAGAGGAACCTAGCGGGCTACAGTCCATGGGGTCACAAAGAGTTGGACAACTGAGCACATATGAATTCTTAATGAAAGTTTTAAAAACACCTTTTTACCTAAATTGCAACATGAAGAAAATGCAGAGTTCTGAAGATTTTTCAAAGGAAATAACCCTCATAAAAATATTTCATATTTCTTGGACTTTATTTCTTTAAATTTTTTCTTTAACCCTACTGCTGTCTTTGCAAAGTATGAAGGAAGAAAATATTCTTTTTTTTTCCCCAAGGACTTAGATTGAAGGACTTTAGAATGAGATGTAGCAGAAAAAAATGTAGACTTTGGAATTGGACTGAGACTTTACACTTGACTTTGATACTTCAAGTACTTTGGGGAAAGCTTCTAAATGATATCCTCAACTGTAAAATGGAGATAATCCCATTTCCTTTGCAGGATACAAAAATTAAACCAAGAAAACACCATATGAAGAGTATCAGCCTCAGAGCCCAGTGCATAGGAGATGCTCAGTAAACGTTGGTCCTTTCACTGTGCTCCCTTTGGTAGCCATGCTTATCTCACTAACACAGATATTCCAGGGGGAATGAGGATAAAGCACAAAGGAAAGATGCTAAGAGCTAGTCTTGTTTTTTCACCTCTGATCAGGGAAATAAGATCCCATACGCTGCGAGATGTGGCCAAAAAACAAACAAACAAGAAGCAAAAAAACAATTAAATGCGGTGCAACAGTGCACATAGCGCGGGTGGCTGTGACGGTGCACATAGCATGGCTGAGAGGAGCTGCCACGCGCCCGAGGTCAGGGGCGGCAGCTGGGAGGAGCTGCCCCACATCTGAGGTCAGGGGCTGCAGCCAGGAGGAGCAACCCCACATCCAAGGGGCGGTGGCTGCGTGGGCACAGGAGGGCCTACAGGAGCCACCCCACGTTGAAGGTCAGGAAGGGCAGTGGCGAGGAGATACCCCTCATCCAAGGTAAGGAGCAGTGGCTGCGCTTTGCTGGAGCAGCCATGAAGATATACTCCATGTCCAAGGTAAGAGAAACCCAAGTAAGACGGTAGGTTGCAAGAGGGCATCAGAGAGCAGACACACTGAAACCATACTCACAGAAAACTAGTCAGTCTAATCACACTAGGACCACAGCCTTGTCTAACTCAATGAAACTAAGCCATGCCCTGAGGAGCCACTCAAGATGGGTGGGTCATGGTGGAGAGATCTGACAAAATGTGGTCCACTGGAGAAGGGAATGGCAAGCCACTTCAGTATTCTTCTCTTGAGAACCCCATGAACAAACAGTAAGAAAAGGCAAAATGATAAGATACTGAAAGAGGAACTCCCTAGGTCAGTAGGTGCCCAATATGCTACTAGAGATCAGTGGAGAAATAACTCCAGAACGAATGAAGGGATGGAGCCAAAGTACAAAAAATATCCAGCTATGGACGTGACTGGTGACAGAAGCAAGGTCTCATGCTATAAAGAGCAATATTGCACAGGAACCTAGAATGTCAGATCCATGAATCAAGGCAAATTTGGAAGTGGTCAAACAGGAGATAGCAAGAGTGCACATCATCATTTTAAGAATCAGTGAACTAAAATGGACTGGAATGGGAGAACTTAACTCAGATGACCATTGTATCTACTACTGCAGGCAGAATCGCTTAGAAGAAATGGAGTAGCCATCATGGTCAACAAGAGAGTCCAAAATGCAGTACTTGGATGCAATCTCAAAAATGACAGAATGATTTCTGTTCGTTTCCAAGGCAAACCATTCAATATCACAATAATCCAAGTCTATGCCCCAACCAGTAAGAAGCTGAAGTTGGATGGTTCTATGAAGACCTACAAGACCTTTTAGAACTAACACCCGTTCTTTTCATTATAGGGGACTGGAATGTAAAAGTAGGAAGTCAAGAAACACCTGGAATAACAGGCAAATTTGGCCTTGGAATGTGGAACGAAGCAGGGCAAAGACTAATAGAATTTTGCCAAGAAAATGCACTGGTCATAGCAAACATCCTTGTCCAACAACACAAGAGAAGGCTCTACACATGGACATCACCAGATAGTCAACACAGAAATCAGATTGATTATATTCTTTGCAACCAAAGGTGAAGAAGCTCTATACAGTCAACAAAAACAAGACAGGGAGCTGACTGTGGCTCAGATCATGAACACTTATTGACAAATTCAGACTGAAATTGAAGAAAGTAGGGAAAACCACTAGACCATTCAGGTATGACCTAAATCAAATCCCTTATGATTATACAGTGGAAGTGAGAAATAGATTTATGGGACTAGATCTGATAGATAGAGTGCCTGATGAACTATGGACTGAGGTTCATAATATTGTACAGGAGACAGGGATCAAGACCACCTCCGTGGAAAAAAAATGCAAAAAGCAAAATGGCTGTCTGGGGAAGCCTTACAAACAGCTGTGAAAAGAAGAAAAGTGAAAAGCAAAGGAGAAAAGGAAAGATATAAGCATCTGAATGCAGAGTTCCAAAGAATACCAAGAAGAGATAAGAAAGCCTTCCTCAGTGAGCAATGCAAAGCAATAGAGGCAGACAACAGAATGGGAAAGACTAGAGATCTCTTCAAGAAAATTAGATACCAAGGGAACATTTCACGCAAAGATGGGCTCGATAAAGGGCAGAAATGGCATGGACATAAGAGAAGCAGAAGATATTAAGAGGAGATGGCAAGAATACACAGGAGAATTGTACAAAAAAGATCTTCATGGCCAAGATAATCACGATGGTGTGATCATTCACCTAGAGCCAGATGTCCTGGAATGTGAAGTGAAGCGGGCCTTAGAAAGCATCACTCAGAACAAAGCTAGTGGAGGTGATGGGATTCCAGTTGAGCTATTTCAGATCCTGAAAGAAGATGCTGTGAAAGTGCTGCACTCAATATGCAAATTTGGACAACCCAGCAGTGGCCAGAGGACTGGAAAAGGTCAGTTTTCATTCCAATCCCAAAGAAAGGCAATGCCAAAGAATGCTCACACTACCGCACAGTTGCACTCATCTCACATGGTAGTAAAGTAATGCTCAAAATTCTCCAAGCCAGGCTTCAGCAATATGTGAACTGTGAACTCCCTGATGTTCAAGCTGGTTTTAGAAAAGGCAGAGGAACCAGAGATCAAATTGCCAACATCCACTGGATCATGGAAAAAGCAAGAG
>SJYC01052083.1:0-11004 GCA_006408675.1 Madoqua kirkii
CACAATTGCACTCATCTCACATGCTAGTAAAGTAATGCTCAAAATTCTCCAAGCCAGGCTTCAGCAATATGTGAACTGTGAACTCCCTGATGTTCAAGCTGGTTTTAGAAAAGGCAGAGGAACCAGAGATCAAATTGCCAACATCCACTGGATCATGGAAAAAGCAAGAGAGTTCCAGAAAAAACATCTATTTCTGCTTTATTGACTATGCCAAAGCCTTTGACAGTGTGGATCACAATACACTGTGGAAAATTCTGAGAGAGATGGGAATATCAGATCACCTAACCAGCCTCTTAAGAAATCTGTATGCAGGTCAGGAAGCAACAGTTAGAACGGGACATGGAACAACAGACTGGGTCCAAATAGGAAAAGGAGTACGTGAAGGCTGTATATTGTCACCCTGCTTATTTAACTTATATGCAGAGTACATCATGAAAAACGCTGGACTGGTAGCAACACAAGCTGGAATCAAGAATGCTTGGAGAAATATCAATAACCTCAGATATGCAGATGACACCACCCTTATGGCAGAAAGTGAAGAGGAACTAAAAAACCTCTTGATGAAAGTGAAAGAGGAGAGTAAAAAAGTTGGCTTAAAGCTCAACATTCAGAAAATGAAGATCATGGCATCTGGTCCCATCACTTCATGGGAAATAGATGGGGAAACAGTGGAAACAGTGTCAGACTTTATTTTGGGGGGCTCCAAAATCACTGTAGATGGTGACTGCAGCCATGAAATTAAAAGAATTTTAATTTTCTTCTCCTTGGAAGAAAAGTTATGACCAACCTAGGTAGTATATTCAAAAGCAGAGACATTACTTTGCCGACTAAGGTCCCTGTAGTCAAGGCTATGGTTTTTCCAGTGGTCATGTATGGATATGAGAGTTGGACTGTGAAGAAGGCTGAGCGTGAAGAATTGATGCTTTTCAACTGTGGTGTTGGAGAAGACTCTTGAGAGTCTCTTGGACTGCAAGGAGAT
The DNA here is from genome assembly GCA_006408675.1 of Madoqua kirkii. Classification (NCBI taxonomy): domain Eukaryota; kingdom Metazoa; phylum Chordata; class Mammalia; order Artiodactyla; family Bovidae; genus Madoqua; species Madoqua kirkii. The sequence continues at coordinate 980 of SJYC01052083.1, forward strand.
CCAACCAGTCCATTCTGAAGGAGATCAGCCCTGGGATTTCTTTGGAAGGAATGATGCTAAAGCTGAAACTCCAGTACTTTGGCCACCTCATGCAAAGAGTTACTCATTGGAAAAGACTCTGATGCTGAGAGGGATTAGGGGCAGGAGGAGAAGGGGCCAACAGAGGATGAAATGGCTGGATGGCATCACGGACTCGATGGACGTGAGTCTGAGTGAACTCTGGGAGATGGTGACAAACAGGGAGGCCTGGCGTGCTGCGATTCAATGGGTCGCAAAGAGTCAGACACGACTGAGCAACTGAACTGAACTGATACATACAGCCCTCATCTCCTCCACAGTCGATCTGGCTGTCGCCTCCATTTCTATCTTTGTCCCCAGCGAAGTATGCGTAAATGTCCTTCTTAAAGACTCTCCTCTCCCACTGCAGAGCAACTCTAAATAAATGCTTAGGGACTTTGAGCCTCACCAACTGGAAGGACCTAATCGGTCTCTGAATCCATTCAGGTTCAGCTGGGCCCAGGCTACATCCATAAAGAAAGCCCACTGTCTGGCACATGGTCACTGCTGAGTGACTGGTCACAGAGACTGAGACACAGCCCTTAGTGCTCCTTTTAACATGTCCGGCTGAAGACTCACAGCTGGGCCCTTCACTCTCATGACCCATCTCTCCTCTTTATTGCTTCATTTCTAGACTTACAGGGATGCTATTTTCCTCTCTTCCCCCTCTGTCATCTCTTCTTTCTCCCTGACTTCAGGTCTGCCTTGATGAGGATCAGGTAAATCTCCATTCACTCTAAGAACTTTGTAGGCATGGGTCTTCCTGGCTCAAAGTGCCCATGGAGAGTGAGACAAGAGACCCAGAAGGTCTTACTATGCAGAAGAGAGATGTTAACTCCACATGTAGAAGAGATGCAGGCCCCCTTGGACATAATTAAGCAAAAGATTACTACAAAAAAAAATAGAAGCACATGAATATTTTGTCCAAAATTATATTAGTGTCATTGCAGAAAGCATGTCTATTATTAGGCAATATCATCAATAAGGGTGGTTCATTTAACCTGACAAGTTGTTTTAGCCCCAGTCTATGAGCCCTATAGACACTGACTAGCCTGCCAAGGACCTCAAGGAAAGGGAGACACAATCTTGCCCTTAAGGAGCTATCAGTGCAGTGGGTAAGGTACGGGTAGATATGCTATGACCATAAAAGAAACAGCCTCTGTACTCAGCTGGCTGAACAAAGTACAGTTCATAGCAGTTACCTTTTTCAAACTTCTAGGTGGCCCTCAGTTCTAGTCTCTTGACACAAGACTTGATTTAGAGGATGTAATCATGTTCCTTCCAACTTATGAGACCCATCTACTGTCCTTTAGAAGTAGCTCCACTCAGCTGAGCTTCCAGATCCCAGAATTTCAAAGGTATCCCCCCACCGGACTCTGCCAAGCTCCTGGGTGATTCTTAGCCCAGAAATCTAGTATCACATAAAATAAAGACCTAGGATAGGACCATGGGAGATGGAGAAGACTGCAGGTGGAACCCTCACTAGCCCCACTTAGTAACACTGTTCCCTTTTGCTTCACACAGCATGTTATACTAAGGGAATAATATCCCCTGGGATCTGCATCCACTGGCTCACTCATCATTTCATTTGCATTTACTGCTGTCTAGCATGCCAGCTCTGAGTTCAGCACTGGAGAGACTGAGAGGCCCCAAGCCTTTCCCTTGAGGGGTACACATAGCAATGAACAGAGATGTGTGAACAAAGGATCTCCATCCTGTCTGAGCAAGGCACACAGGATTAAGAAGCGGGTGGCAGGGGGCTCAGAGGAAGCACTGACCAGCTCGGTCTGGATATCAGGAGAAGCTTCCCAGAAGTGGACATACTCGAGGTAGGGCTTAAAGGATGAGAGGTGCTGGATGGGATGGGATGGCAATTTAGGTAGAGAGAGGTTAAAGTTAAAAAGCCACAGACACCCAGAAAGAGTGGCACGTTTAGTAAAGAAACATGTTTATAGGAGGATGTGACTGAGGCTGTACCACTATAAGAAAGAAACGAACTGAAAAGCTTGTCAGAAGCAGATCCTCAGAGGTATTACATGCCATGCACAAGCACTTGGACCTTATCCTGCCAGCAATAGCCTATAGAATTTTCTATAATGATGGAAATGTTTTGCTTCCTATTGTCTAATATGGTAGCCACTACCACATATGGCCACTTAGCTCGAAATGTGGTTAATGTAATTATGAAACAGAATTCTTAATTTTTCATTCATTAATTAAAATTTCAATAGGCAACTGCAGCCAGTGGTTACCAAACTAGACAGCATGATGGTACATCCTCATTCATGCAGTCAACAAGCTTCACTGAGTGACTATAAGGCATGCTGTGCTAATCACTGAGGACGTGGTATAGTGACTAGAATTGACATGAAGCTAACCATTGCGAGGAAGATAGGTATTAGTCAAAACATCACACCAAAAAATCATAACATTCCAACTGAAATAGTGTTACAAAACAGAGAAACATGACTTTACAACTTCCAAAGACAGACACAACCTAATTGGGGAAGTCAATAAAGACTTCTTGGAGGAACTCATGAGAAAAGTTAACGAGAGGTAGGGAGGGTATTTCTGGCAGAAAGAATGTGTTCAAAGCTGTTCAGAGCATGCACAAAGACCCTGTGGTCAGAAGAAATACAGGATATAAAAGGAACTGAAAGAATGTGGATGTGGCAAACTCAGAGGCATAAGGAAGAACAGGGAGCGGGGTGAGTCTCGAGAGGCAGACAGGAACCAGACCAGGCAGGGGCTTGTAGACCATGCAAAAGGATTTTGTTTTTGTTCCTTTTTGTAGGAACAGTAGGAACCCATTGGAGGATATTAATCAAGGTGGTTGTAAAGATTAGGACAGAAAGTCTCTGAGAAATGCTGGAAGGAAAAAGGGTAGGTGTGGATGCAACATAATTGTTCAGCGAAAGGGACAGACTATTAATCAAGGAGGTGAAGTTATGCTGTGTTAACAAGCAAAACCAAAGCTGTATCAGCTGTTGACCAGAAAAAAAAAAAAAAAAAAGATTTATTGCTGATCACTGGACAGCAAGGAGATCAAACCAGTCAATCCTAAAGGAAATCAACCCTGAATATTCATTGGAAGGACTGATGCTGGAGCTGAAACTCCAATACTTTGGCCACCTGATGCAAAGAACTAACTCACCGGAAAAGACACTGATGTTAGGAAAGATTGAAGGCAGGAGGAGAAGGGAGTGACAGAGGATGAGATGGTTGGATGACATCACCAACTCAATGGACATGAGTTTGAGCAAGCTCCAGGAGTTGGTGAAGAACAGGGAAGCCTGGAGTGCTGCAGGCCACGGGGTTGCAAAGAATCAGACACGACTGAGTGACTGAACAGCAACAAAATAATCACTCATCCTATTTCCATCTTGCAACAGAATTCAGAGGAATTCACTCCTGAACCGAAAATGATAGAATAGCCACCACCTCAAATATTTCCACCCTACCAAAGGGAAATCCAGCCCTGGAGGGTCTCATATTAGCAATTAAACACTTCCACCTAGAAGGGACACACGGTGCCTCTGCTTACAATTCACAGACAACAATTACTCACATAACCCACTCTGCCATAAGCAGGGCCAGAAAGCATTGAATAGTCCTCATTTGAAATAGTCATGCATTTGAAAGGAGAAAAATAAAGGAACTATTTGGTAAATAGCACTAAAGACAACCAACAGGAAAAAATTTGAGGAAATTCATATGAAGAGCATCTTCATTTCTATAAATAGAAAGCAGAATCACCCTCTGAAGTAGAAGGCAGCCTGAAAAAAGAAAAAAAAAATTTTAAGGTTTGAGAAGGGAATTCTCTGGTAGTCCAGTGGTCTTCCAGTGCAGAGGGTGTGGGTTCAATCTCTGCTCGGGCAGCTAAGAAATCATATGCCTCATAGCCAAAAAGCCAAAAAACATAAAACAGAAGCAATACTGTAACAAATTCAATAAAGATTGAAAAAAAATGGTCCACATTGAAAAAAAGTGTTTTAAGAAAATTTGGAAAAATTTGTAGGAGATGAGAGAGCGAGCTGAACAACAGAGCCAACATTAGAGATTATAAATTCTTTGGCAACAGCCTGTGTTCTTAAAAAAAAAAAAAAGAAAAATCTCTACAAAAAATGGAAATGTATGAAGTCAATGTCCTCCATGAACCTCAATTCCCTGCTGTGAACTTCAAGATTCTTGCATGGACATGGAGCCCAGAAGTACACAAAATGTGCCCACAGGGCACAGCACACAGGTTCCCTCAGAGAAGGCCAAGGTGGGAGGGGCAAGCTCAGAGGGGAGAGGCATTGGGGGAGCGTCCCACCCACATCACCGCCCTGTCTAAAGCTGGGCCAGGGCCTCTAACAACAGCAGAAGTCCCTTTGGCTTCTTTCTTCAAAAATTCACCATCTTGCACACACTTTACAGTCGTGCCATAAGTTGGCCCATTATTCGACCTGGAAAAAATCCCATGAGAAGATGACAAAAACTGTTGCGTAGCGATTTATAGTGGCCAGGAGTATACCTGCTCACATCCTCCACTTACTAAATATGTGGCATTAGTAACTCAAAGGTACTTAATCATCTGGCTGGCAGGAGCCCCGGGGATAAGGCTCCTCCAACCCTCAAGAGCCTCCTGGCCTAAATCTGCGCTGGGAGAGACCATGAGGCCCAGCAGCAGAGGCACAACTGACTGAAACCCCTCCCCCTAGTGTGGTGAGCACTGGCAGGGACACCAGAGAGGGCAGCTGACCTCTCCCGAGGTTCAGAGTCATTACCTCCGTTTGCAGAGAGCATGGGGAATGTGTGGACACCAGGGTTTTCTAAAGGACGTCTGAGAGGCCAATCAGACAGTCAAATGCTCTGCGCAGACTGTCCCCCGCTGTGTCTTCCTGCTGAGGCATCATTGTGAACAGATGCTCAGAGTTAAGAAGGCCAGAACTGTCACAGACACAGTCTGGCTGGTCAGACACCACCCCAGACTGTGCTGCAGGAAGCCTGGGAGCTGTCAAACGCTACTGGAATCCACTGGAATAGAAAACATCAATCAGTATCCTCTCTGGGGATTCTTCTCAGCACTTTAGAGGTGCTAGCCTGGTCACACGGCACAAAAACGACCAATGTCCACTCATCTCTTGGCTCACAGGGGCTATCTCTGGCCTTGGAAAAGTAGTTTGTTTTTTTTTTTCCTCAAGCAACAACCTTAAGAAGGACTAATGCAAGTATGTGTGTCCCCCTTTTCTTCCTGGAAAAACTCTCAAGAGAAGAAAAATAAGTGCTGTTGGGCAGCAGCTAACTGTTGTGGCTGGAAACCTGACCACATATGTGGGACCACAAATCCCAAGTCCTTCATTTGCCAGACAGGTGACTTTAGATATTTCATCTCTGGGGCTCAGTTTTCTATTCTGTACAATGGGAACAAATAACAGTACCTATTAAATAATAATCTATGTTTACCAATATAGCTTTATTTTAGGGGGGTGGGGCTCCAAAATCACTGCAGATGGTGACTGCAGCCACGAAATTAAAAGACGCTTGCTTGGAAGAAAAGCTATGGCAACCTAGACAGCATATTAAAAAGCAGAGACATTACTTTGTCAACAAAGGTCCAGTTAGTCAAAACTATGGTTCTTCCCATAGTCATGTATGGATGTGAGAGCTGGACTGTAAAGAAAGCTGCGCACTGAAGAACTGATGCTTTTGAACTGTGGTGTTGGAGAAGACTCTTGAGAGTCCCTTGGACTGCAAGGAGAACAAACCAGTCAATCCTAAAGGAAATCAGTCCTGAATATTCATTGGAAGGACTGATACTCAAGCTAAAACTCCAATACTTTGGCCACCTGATGCAAAGAACTGACTCACTGGAAAAGACCCTGATGCTGGGGAAGATTGAAGGCTGGAGGAGAAGGAGACAACAGAGGATATGATGACCAGATGGCATCACTGACTCAACGGATTTGAGTTTGAGCAAGCTCTGGGAGTTAATGATGGACAGGGAAGCCTGGTGTGCTGCAGTCCATGGGGTCACAGAGTCAGACATGACTGGGTGACTGAACTGAACTGAACTGAATATACTTAGAACACAGTACATAATGTTAGCTAATAGAAACTATATGCCTTGTTGTTCTTATGAGCAGAACCTATCCATAGGACAAAACCAGTTTTTCTCAACCTCAACACTATTGACATTTGGGGCCAGATGATTCTTCACCACGGGCACTGTCTTGTGTATTTCAAGACATTTAGCAACATCCCTGGCCTCTATCTACTAGGTGCCAGTAGAGAACCTAGTAGAGCAACCAAAAAGTGTCTCTAAGACATGGTCTCTAAAATCCCTGGGGGAAGGCATGGAGACAAAATCATTCCCTGTTGAGAATCTCTGGGACAGTTTTTGGGATCAAGGCTATAATCTCTTCACTGTAAACCACTGAGGACAGGAACTGCAGTTCTCCGAGGATGCACGGCATTTGTAGACCAAACAGATCAAAATCAAATGCAGTGTATCTCTCTGGAACAAACTAAGTTCTCCTCCTTAGCTGCACAAAGGAACCACCTGGCTACTTTGTGAAAAACAGCCATGTCAGTGACCCCCAGCCACAGAGCTTCTAATCCAGTTCTCCTGGGTGGGAGCCCAGAGACTGTGTTTTTTGAAAGACTCTCTAATGACTCTGAATTTTATAAAGACTGAGTTCCTGGTAGGCGGGACCTGTCCGCATTCATCTTGGCCCCTGAAGACAGAGAACTAGTACTCCGTCTGCACGTAACCATGTGCAGGCTCTGTGGTGAGCAGATGAACAGACAGATGGGAGCAAAGTATGAAGACACAGGTCTTACTGCACTCCAGACATCTGTAATTCCTCTCATGATCAAAAATCCATACAACAGAATTCAGCTGATGTTCCAGGCTGGCCTGAGAATATGGGGCCATCATCCCATCCCCTCCACTGCTCACCTGTGTCCCTTCTGGGTTTGTAATCTGGAAAAGAGCTCTGACTCCGCAGAGAAGCCCTAACAATGGTTCATGGCCTGGCAGTCTTAGGGGTGGAGAAGAGTGGTGGGTGGCTTCAGGGTGGCCCCACACGTCTGGGAGAGGCAGTGGGGCCTCTGTCCTCCATAGGGGGACTCAGATCACTGAAGAGTTCCAGACTGGGTCTGAGGAGCACTCCTCTGCTCCCTGGCCTGAGTTTCTGACCTGCCCCCGCACCGTGCCTGGCTCAGCTTTGAGAGGAACAAGCAGAGCACCCAATGCGTCCTCTCTGCCCTTTCTCAGGCCTGCTGCGATCTCTCACGCAGCTTTCTCTAGACAGCAAATACTACTGCACATTTGCCAAAGAGATTTCAGTTCCTCCAAGTCCACACAACCAGACAAGAAACTACTGTCTTTTTGGCTACTTTGCTGCCTTTTGTTCAGTTCTTTGAATATATAAATATTTGCATGAAAGGATAATCCTTTTAAGCATTTTTCTTCTCAGTGCCATGTAACCTTAGCTTATGGGCCCTTTCCTTATACCCATCGTGAACTGCATCTGTTAAGGTATTCAGAAGCTGATTATTTATTACATTCTGATTTAGGGGCCAACAAGAAGAGAGGAATTAGAGGACCACTCAAGGAAGGATTATAAATCCCCACTGCCTCCAAGAAATAGATGCAAACCCGATGCATTTACTAACCAGCTTGTCTTGTGGAAAGGACAAAAGCCATTTTCAAACTGTCACTTTTATCCCAAAGTCTAATAGATCTTAGAAATTAGGCACCACCTCCCCCCACCCAAGGACCTGTAATTAACTCAAATAATTAAGCTCAAGATCAACTCCACATTTCTGTCTCATTATTTCTGTACTAAATGCTCATATATGGATTCAGAGTCTTAATGAGCATTTGATCTGTTATAAACTCCTCCCATTATATACCATAATGCATTACTCTTTTATTAACATTCATCTGCCTAAGGTCACTTGCAAATTTCTTGATGGAAGGGGAGTTTTGTGAGTATAATTGGGAATAAAAATCTTTGCTTAATAGAGATGCTTTGATTTATATAATCCAAGCCTTAGTCCTATCTTGTCTGGATTACTACAGCAGCCTCCAGCTGACCACCTGCCTCTGCCCTTACCAATCCCCACCTTCTCCTCACCAACACACACAAGCAACAGTCAGAGAACTTTCTGAAATAGATATCATCAGTCCCCACTTAAATATTCCATCTAAAAGTGAACAAGAAAGGCACAGTCACTGCATCCAGGGAGTTCTGAGTCTAATAAGCATCACTTCCAGAAGCAGAGCTGGAAAGAAGGGTCCTTGTGCAAGTGAGTGAGAAGCCTGCAAGGAAGGGCAGAAGCAGTCTGAAGCAGGAGCAGCTAAGCGGAGGTGTAGTCTCGGTGGAGCCTCACTGAACAGCCCTGCAGGCGTGCTGCCATGTGGCTCACTCTCTCACCAGTCACTCTCCACCCCCATGCCCTCTCTTCCAGTAAATATCATCTGTCACTTACTTACTTGTTTACTGTCTATTTCCCTCACCACAGTAAGCTCTATGGTGGCAGCTCTCCACTGTATTCCTAGCCTAGAGCAGACCCAGGCAAGTAAAATATTCTCAAAAATATTTACTAAGTAAGTGATATACTGAATGAGTTTTCCTCCAGTTTTTAGTTTTCTCACATATAGCAAAACCCCATGTTTAAGGTGAGATACATTCCTAAAAGCTGTTGAGGAAATGCTCAGGATTCTCTTGAGAAATAAAATGAGATGAACAGGAAATGAGCCCATGAGGACCTGCTACACATTAGGCATTATTTGTCTCATTCCTAAAGTCCTACAACTACTGGCACAGAGTCCACGGCAACTCAACAGCATGATTAATGGCCTTATTTATTTAAAAATGAAAAGAAAGAAAGGTCATTTAAATACAAAATACCATTGTTTGATTAATACAGTTAATAGGAATTTGGCCAGCAAGCTGCATCCTGAAGAAATTACAAAACAATTAATCTTTTTATACTTAGTGTTCCATAATAAGACCACCAGATATATCATCATCTGACTGCTTTGCTTGCTCCCTTCTCTGGTAAGGTGTTAGCTCTTCCTGAACTCACAAGACAGACTTGTGAGCCTCACGTGACACCTATTACCAGCTAAATCTGTAGACATTAAAAAGCTAAGACCCCAGTCCTGTCATCAGAAGCTTACATCCTCAAGGGCTCCACACTTCTGAGTCCAGTCCTTTATCTAATGAGAAAAGGAAAGATTCATTCAGGCCACAAGTGTTGTGGGAAATCCTCACAGAGGCAGGGGAGGTAGATGCTTAGTCAGACCTTGGAAGGTGTGTCAGAGGGATTCCAGATGGAGAAAACAGTGGAGCAGAGGACAAAGCTGTGATGATGTTTGCAGAATCAGAGGTGGTCGGGTAAGGGCACAGGGGAAGAGAGGCTGTGGCAGAGGGGACCAAAGCCGGGGCTGGGGTGGGGGAGGTTAGGACCTGAAGGAAGTACAACCCACTGGGGAAGCAGGGCCATCTCTGATGGGCTGTGAAGTCGTGGTGAAATGCACAGCCTTCATTCTGTAATGGAAAGGGGATCCTTGAGTTGTCTTTGCAGTTGACCTTCACAATTTTACTTATTATACAAATAGCACTTTAACAATAAGAAGAGTATTTAAAAGGAAAAGAATAATCTACAGTTACATGCCCCACATATCAGTTATTTGTTTACATCTTTCCTATTCTTTGCCAGAGTAGGCATGTATTTACATACTTACAGCTATAGGGTAAATAATCTTGTGACTGAATTTACCTAGCATTAGAAAATTCTATTTTTTATTTAATTATCATGTTTATGTCAGCATAAGATTGATATATCATTGTTTCAATCTTCTCTGATAAACATTCACTTTATATATTTATGGATATATATATATTTACTATATATTTATTTATAATGAATATATATATATACTCTATATTTACCATTATATCCATATATAT
>SJYC01052085.1:0-125927 GCA_006408675.1 Madoqua kirkii
TCCTTGTTCTGAGAAAAAGGTCAGCATAGGAGCTTCAGAACCACTCCTAAAGCCCCCAGAAACTGTGACCTTCCTCCTGAGCCAGGACTACTTGGCTCTGCCAGAGCCTTCCTGGCCACATCCACAGGAGACAGAAGGCAAACCACCACTCATTCTCCTGCGATGAGCCTTTAGCCAACAAAACAAGACAGGCTCCTCTCCCAGGCAGGTTATTCAGACACCACTGGTAAGAGTGGGTTAAGAGAGAAGGCATTTATGGTTCAACAGGCAGCACCTGGGTTACAGAACCGTCAGAGGGAAGGAAGACCTAGAACAGACTCGTGGATCTGACAATCAGAAGAAATTCTGAGACAGCCATTTCAATAGGGTTCAGGAGCCACGCTTCAGATGGATGGGGAGCCACAGGGAAGATCAAGAACAGAGGTGAGAACCAGCTGAGATTAGATTGGATGCTTCTTCCTCAGAGAAGGACGGGAGTGTAGGATAAGCATCAAGGCAGAGAAGAGTGAGGACCGAGGAGGGAGCCCTTGTCCAACAGCTCAGTGATCTGGGGATGAGTCAGAGTGTTCGAGAATGGTGGTGGATTCTGTAACCTCTCCTCTCCCATCTCTCCAAGAGCAAGGAAGGGGCATTTGTTTGGCTCGAGAGGATGGATTTCTGCTCAGAACTGAGCTTCCCTCAGCTGAACAAGAGGCCAGACCAGTGGTGCCCACTCTGCTTAGAAAGACACCACATTTCTTTCCATGTCTATCAGACTTCTGATCATCTGTTCTTGCCTGCTTCACATCCTGCCTCTCTTCTTGGTTCACTGTCATCCAGCCCACTGGCAGTCTCATTATTCCTGAAACATACTAAAGTCTTCCATAACCACCCTGAGCAGAGACTTTCCTCTGCTTACCACTCAGTCCCTTCCTATCCTTTTATCCAAGGCACGGGCTCCCTTTCTAACCCTCAGAGCTTAGGGCTATTGTCTTTGCTATACATTTGACATTACAGTGACTTGAAGTTATTCAAATCTGGCATGGAAGAAATGTAAAAAGTCTCCTGCATAGCTCCAGATGGCTTTGTAAATTAAATTAAACCCACAACTGGCCCAGGAACTTTCCCCATCATAATTACATTATTGATCATTAACATTTGAAGAGGTTGCAAAATGAATCCTGGACACTGCGATAAATTATCATTGTCTACTGGGCAGGTTCCATGAATCAGGTGCCCCAGAGCCTTCTGAGACTGTCTGATGATGTAATTTAAATAATGCTGTTTTTGCTCTTTGGTAAATAAGAGGCCAGCAGGGGCAGAAGTGGGGCAAGTGTGTGTGTACATCCAATCTACACTATGGGCAACTGGCCTCAAATACCTAATAGTGAAACTCTAGTATAACTCTCTCTAGTTCCCAAGGTACTCTGCTTTTCCAAGTCATCTTTAGTTTTCATCTTAGTATGATGCAAGACCCCTTCAGGAGCACCCATCTCCCATCATTCCCCAGTGGTCCATTCACCCTGAGAGGCCTACACCTCTCCTGACACACCAGGCATAAGGCATCACTAATAATAACAACAACAATATTTTGTTAAGTGCTTAATCTGTCCCCTTCATCATGTCAAGTGTTTTGAATACATTCATTCAGTTTAAACCATCAATACTGTCATCCCCATTTACAGATGAAACAGATTCAGTTCAGAGGTAGAGTTGAGCTCTAAGGTCTATCTAACCCTCAAGCCCAATCTCTTTGCAGCTACTTCTCCCTAGCATGCCCTTCCTGGCTCTCTCAGTGGCCTGGTTATAGCCTTCATGGCTCCGCTCAAGAATCTTTCTTCCAGGAACCCTTTTTTCATTATCCTTCCACATCCCATCCTGGGTTAGGTGCCTCTTCTCTGCTATTTCATGGCATTAAGGGCTAACCCTGTTATGGCACTGATGGAACTACACTGAATTTCCTGCTAACCTATTTCCTGATGTAGACGTTGAGAGTCATGAGAACAATATTGAGAAACATTATTTGCAAACTGTGTGTTTCTAGTATCTGGCTCAGTAGGTATTTTCTGAATGAATGGAAGGATGGATGAATGGATGAACATAAATTTATGTATACACAGATATTACCTTAAATAGATCACGATAATTTATGAGACTCAGTTTCCATTTCTGATGAATATGAACATAGTTAAAGAGAGATTTTATTTGTCAGAGCATGAAAAAAACCAGTATGACCAAAATTAACTCAACCCATCAAGAAATTTTCTATATATATCATGAGCCCCTGAATAACAAAGGAAACCACTGCCTCTTCAAATACCAAGCACATGTGTCGAGGGGACCTGTGCATTTGTTGCTGAATATTCATACCTCTCACTAAGGGGAACTTTGCACTGATAACTGAATCAGTGACATCTAAGAACAGAGAGCCAGCAGTCACCTGCCTAACCAGACTGTGCTTCTGCCAGAAATAAATGCGGTATATTTCCCAGTGTTTGGGGTGTGATGAATATCCCACATTTTTGAGCAAAGTGAAAGCAGCAAGGCTGGAAGTCTTCGGTGACAGCAGGCACCAAGAGAAAAGAAACCAACATTGACTAATTATCTAGCAAAGGTATGTGCCAGACTCTCTGTCTATGTATGAATGTCCTTTAAAGTATCAGAGGGTAGAAATAAGCAGTATGACACATGAGATTAGGAGACACCCTTTAAAAGTCTAATGTATGCTCCAGATGGGAAAAATTATGGTGGTTGTTGGGGAGAGGGGTGCTCATAACAGACACACCCTGTTGCTTGCATAGGGCCCAGAACCCCATGAAAAAGAATCTGAAGAATGTCTACACAGGGTTTAACTTTGTTGGTCAAGTTGGTGCTAGAAGGTGGAAGAGTAGAAAATAAGGTTAATTTTTAAGGAAAGTCTGAGAAAAAGAATTCCTAGAAGAGAGAAGTCTGACCAAGACTGGGTGTGAGGGATCAGGGCTCAGCAGATGGTGGTCCTTGGATCTGCCTTGGCCTCCCCACAAGCCAAGATGAGCTGTGTGTGGGGAGCAAAGAGCACTGCCTCAGGACTTAACAGCTCTCTCCATCCAGCTTTCAGAAGGCTAATTCACAAAGTCAAATGGAAATGAAAAGAAATATAACAAGGAATCCTCCACTTCTTTCTGGATGGCTCAGTGGGTAAAGACTCTGCCTGCAATGTAGGAGACATAGAAGATCCAAGTTCAACCCCTAGATGGGGAAGATCCCCTGGAGAAGGAAATGGCAACCCACTCGATTATTCTTGCCCGGTGAATTCTATGGATGGAGGAGCCTGCCGGGCTACAGTCCATGGGGTCACAAAGAGTTGGACACGACCAAGCACAAACACAAATGAATGAACGAATCCTCCACTTACGAGTCATCAGAAGCAGGATCATGCAGCCCTGAGCCCTGAGAAGGAGAAACCACAGAACAACGGAAGACATTACTTCACCTCAGGCACCACTCTTCAAAGACTCTGGTGAGTGCTGACCTTAGAAAAGATGAGAAGAGACAGCCATGTCTGAGGTCAAAAGATGGAGATCTTTCTCTGCTTCTGAGCCCTGAGAAGGAGAAACCACAGAACAACGGAAGACATTACTTCACCTCAGGCACCACTCTTCAAAGACTCTGGCGAGTGCTGACCTTAGAAAAGATGAGAAGAGACAGCCATGTCTGAGGTCAAAAGATGGAGATCTTTCTCTGCTGAGAAAGCAGATGCCTCACCTGAGAAGGAGACATCCCTGGTCCCAAGAATTTAGCACCCACCACCCTGTGGGAGCCCGGCAGCAGAACTACAAGAAAAAGTGAGCCCCTGAGAGCAGAGCAGAGGACAGGACAGACTCACTTTTCAGAGGCATGGGCCAGCCAGGAGGTGTCCACGCGAGCAGAGCAAGAGCCCAGAGAGCTGCTGGTGGGTCAGCCAGAGCAGGGCTAGAGAGGCCCAGGGCCGAGTGCCGTGCACTGCACCAGTCACCAGGGCCAGTCCAGAACACAGTTAGTGACAGGTAGAGGACTTGTGTAGGATACTCGAATCCAACAGAAGTACACAGGAAGAGGTGATCATTAAAAAAAAAAAAAAAAAAACACTTGCCATCTAGCTTGAAAGGGCTACAGATTTCGCTGTAGCTAAAGAAATGGGAATTAACAAGTCCTCCAAAGGCAAAGGCCTTGACCATACTGCTCACTGTTGTGTTCTCCATGCCTGAAAATGCTTGGTGCATGGGTCAGTCGGCACTTACTGTCTGGTGGTTCGATGCAAGCATGTCTACTATTGCGGCGAGGCTTGCACTCACCAGCTGCCAACATCGGCAACACGGGGGTTACAAACATGCTATTTCTAACTCATGAATCAATGGCTATGTCATTATTTCAGCATTTCTCATTATTTTAAATTTTTAAAAGTGACAAAATCCTAGGTATGTTTCAAAGATAAAGCTACAAACAAATAAAAGTATCAAGTAAAACAAATATATAGCCAAAATACATGTTGCACATATATCAGCCATATATCTGTAGAAGAGAAACTAACTTTGAGCGCTTATTTTAAAATAATTACATAAGAGTAAAATGCAAAGTATGACTTTAAAAAGTAAAGTGTATCAAATAAATCACTGCAGAGTTATATGTACATTTCTCTGCAAGAGAACCCTGGAAATTTGGGAATCAGACAAAAAAGTTACAGGTAAACTCAAGACATCTCCCTCTGATTCCTTCATCTGCAACTGACCTAATACTTTTGATAACTGGAGAAGAAAATCTTCTTGAAAAATGTAGGATCACTTCACCTTACCACTTACTATAGCTCCATCAACCTAGGACTATAATTTTTTATTGACTGAAAGCTGTGTTTTATATTTCAAGAAAGCATTTCTGGTCTGTCTTTGCCTTCTTGTGCTTAGTTAATTATAAGTGTTGATTTCCTATATGAGTATCAATACCTTTGGATGATATTTCTCCTGGAATCAAAATTTCCAGGAAAAATATCAATAACCTCAGATATGCAGATGACACCACTTTAATGGCAGAAAGCAAAAAGGAACTAAACAACCTCTTGAAGGTGAAAGAGGAGAGTGAAAAAGTTGACCTTAAAATTCAACATTCAGAAAACTAAGATCATGGCATCTGGTCCCATCACTTCAGGGAAAATGGATGGGGAAACAATGGAAACAGTGACAAACTTTATTTTCTTGGGCTCCAAAATCACTAGGGATGGTGACTGCAGCCATGAAATTAAAAGGACACTTGCTCCTTGGAAGGAAAACTATGACAAACCTAGACAGCATATTAAAACAGAGACATCATTTTGCCTACAAAAATCCATATATTCAAAGCTATGGTTTTTCCAGTAGTCATGTACAGATGTGAGAGTTGGACCATAAAGAAGGCTGAGCGCCAAAGACTTGATGCTTTCAGACTGAAGTGTTGGAGAAGACTCTTGAGAGTCCCTTGGACTGAAAAGATATAAAGCCAGTCAATACTAAAGAAAATCAGCCCTGAATATTCACTGGAAAGATTGATTCTGAAGCTTAAGCTCCAATTCTTTGGCCACCTGATGAGAAGACCTGACTCACTGGAAAAGACCCTGATGCTGGGAAAGATTGAAGTCAGGAGGAAAAGAGGGTGACATGAGATGGTTGGATGGCATCATCAACTCAATGGACATGAGTATGAGCAAACTCTGGGAGATAGTAAAGGACAGGGAAGCCTGGCATGCTGCAGTCCATGGGGGTCACAAAGAGTCAGACATGACTGAGTGACTAAACCACCACCACCACCTTTGAATGTATGTTCTCCTATCTGATAAAATCTTTGAACTGAAGGCAGAATTATTCTTGCAAGAAAACTTTGTTTTTACAGACAATTGAATTTCTTTCTCTCATTAAGAACCATTAAAAAATACAGAGATGAAAACTCTGTGAGCATACTTTTGATTTATTAAAAACTTTAATGCATGACACAACTCTTCAGACAGGGCTTAAGATTATAATGATTTACATGTCTGACTTTTATTACAGAAATACAATATTATACCAACACCAATAATGAAAAAACAGTATTGTGTATGCTAGTTGCTCAGTCATGTCTGACTCTTTGCAATCTCATGGACTGTAGGCTCCCACCAGGCTCCACTGTTCATGGCATTTCCAGGCAAGAATACTGAAGTGGGTTGTCATTAAACCATTGAACCAAAATGTAGGACTGCATTTTCTGAAGCCTTGAAAACTGCTTTGAGTTAGTCATGCTTATAAATGGAGAAACTGAGGCCTGAAAACTGAATCCACCCTGTCTTCAATAATCAATGGTAAAACCAAGACTGGCAGCCAGGCAGGCTGACTTCAGAGCCTATGTACACCCTATGACCTTGCGCCTAAAGGACAAGAGTAATGGATCCAACTTGGGAATATTATGAAGATCCCAGGCTCAAAGAATGATCTGAAACTACAGCTTTTCCTAGGGAAGTATCATCATCAGGTGAGATTTGGCAAGAGGCCAAAGATCCTAGAAGGCCCTTCAGTAAAGCAAGGTTTCGGCTGGAGTCTTTACATTTCAAGGCTGTAAATGCAGACCTGGGTGACCTCCACATTAACCTGTCCTTGCAGAGTGGTAACCAGGCAGTGGAGCGACAGCGGAATCAGTTGCTGCTACTCTTGTCTGCATGCAGGACAGCGAGCCCAGGAGTTCATCTTTAGCACGATGACTCACTCCTTTTAGCAAGATGAAGTTGTCGAGGAAACTGGCTTCAAGCCTTTCCCATTGCGTATTCCTGATTTTTTCTCTCTACTGGGACTTTGCTATCCCACAGGCAGAAGCACAGAGAGATAAGAGCTTTAACAACTTGAACTACGAGGTCCCCTGGCCTCTGCAAGCTTGGAGAAATCACTGTGGATCCTCATGCTTTGGCATGTCTGCCTGTTTGAAATCTACCCTGTGGGAATACTAGGATAATAGTTCAAAACATTGTCTTTGGCTTCAAGTCCATACTCTGCAATAATCACCTTTGTGTTTATAGGCAAGTTACTTAATTTCTCTGTGTCTCATGCTGCCATATTTAAAATAGGGATATAACAATGTGTATCTCAAGGAATTGATGTAAGGGTTAAATAACATTGCAGTTGTTAAGCAAAGAGCCTGACAAAGAATAAATAATCAATAAACATTAGCTATTATTTATAATAACAGAAATTACTATATTATATAAATATTTGCCAGAGTGATGTGTTTGCAGTGGTAATGGCAGGCCACTGAAATTAAAGAATCCTCATTCAATCCAAAAGAGAATCCCCACACCCTATTTTAGCCTCTCATTTCAATCTTCTCCAGCACAAGGAGGTACGAGGCTGATTTAGTTTTCATCACCTCTCCCTGTCTGCCCTCTACTAAAGATGTGAAGACAGTTCAGTGTTCATCAGATCCTGAGGAAGAAAGGACGTGTTATATTTAGAAATCATTCTAGGATTATGAGTCAGAGAAAATGATGTAGCAGATCTCAGAGGCTTCAGAAGAGTACAATTTATCATTCAATGTGTTTACTGAGTACTGGCTATGTGCAAAACATAAGGCTGTAAACTCCTGAGGATACAAAGGCAGGTTCCCTTAAAAATAGCAGAAGAGCTCAGACCTAAACACAATAGTCCAGCTATTCACAACTTGACCCAAGACCACGACTGTCACCTGAGTGGGCCGTACAAGACCCAGGAGTCCAAGGCATCGCAGGGGCTCGAGGGACTTGGACTCACTTAAAAGCAAAGACAAGCTTGGATGTTGAAGGCTGATTAGGAACCGAAATGGAGCAAGATGGACCTCCTTGAAACAGGCAGGAGGGCAACATAGGCCATGTCTGGGAACAGTACGCAGGACAGTTTGGCTGGAGGGGAGGGCTCAGGAATGCGAGCAGTTGAAGATAATCCAAGACGGTTTGCTAGAAGCTCCTCCCATTTCTCTTTGGGCTACAGCATAGCCGTAAGTGGGGTGGAGACAGTCTCTGCCCAGTTATGGAGAACGGCCTCTTTGTAACACTTTTGATAGAGCGGAGGCCTGCATCTGGCGCCAGCTAGAAGCTCACTGAGTCCACAACTTAGCCAGACTAGAAACCAAGTCAGCTCGTCAGGACCCTCTGGGCTCACCGCTGTGGGAGTACTCCCAGGAGCACTGAAAAATCACAGTCAGCATCTATCTCCAGGAGGGCCAGCCAAGGCCTACTGCCACTGTGTTTGCACTCAAGAACTGGCTCATCCTGGGAGAAGCCCAAAATCATTCTTTCCCTGGCAAGAGAGATGGGGCTGAGTCACAGGTACGGTCCTGAGAACCTACCAACCTGGGGCGTTTGTGTAAGTAATCCCTATTGATTAGGAAATTTCAAGGTCTGATTAATTTGAGGTCAAAGAATTTTTCATGTCCTGCTGTCCTGGGAAACAGGAACAGAGAAGTTATCTCTGGGAACAAGAAAGCTACTCAACTGACGGTATGATATCAAATTTCAGTGGGCAGCCAAGAGCCTTCAGAAGCACCCGTCTCCTCTTGCTGCCCTGCAAACTTCCCGAATCATTCAATCAGCAGCTGCCTGCCTGGACCCTCGGCTGTGGACGTGGCTAAAAGGACGCCAGGGCTGGCTGGGCCAACAGGTGCACAAGTGGAAGAGGAGGTAGGGGAAGCCGGAATCGAGGGAGAGGCATCTGTTCAGGCGTCCAAAGGGAATCTCCCGGCGGTGAGCGCAGCGTTTAAGGCACACTCGTTTGGTTAGCAAATGAAGAATCTCAAAGTCAGCGCTGCCAAAAGGTGAGGGGAGGCAGTGTGGGAGCAACACGTAAGAAACAAAGAAGCAAAACTGCCCTGAGCTGAGTTCCAGGCCCCAGCTGGCTCCTTGGCGCAGCTCCTGGGCACCTCTTCCAGATGATGATGAGTTTTCTCCTGGTGAGCTCTTTAAACGCCTAGCGTGCTTACCTTCGAGAATGAAGTTTCGTTGCTGTTGACAGTGCTGTCATCACTGTCTTCCAAGCTCCTGGAACTTCTGTAGTGAAAATAACTTCAGTGGGGATGTGAATTCAGTCACCTGTAGACTCACCGTGTCTCCTGGAGGGCAAGCAAGCTTTGAGCCTCTTGTTCCCATGTGTCTCTTCCAGATGTGGCGACGTGGCCAGCGGCGCTAGACTCTGCTGCCCCACGGGGACCATGTCAGGAAGGCCACTCTGGTCCTGCACACGGCACCAGTTAGCAGTCTGAATTCGAGCTGCACACTCACTCATACATAACACTGCCTGAATCCCCAAGCAGTGAGTGCCATGATGAGTACCATAAGAACCCTCCAGAAGGAGTCCTCTCTCTAGCAGAGGATTATACAGGCATGTTACCTATGATTAAAGAGAGAGACCATGACTTACTTGAGAGAAAGAGAGATTCTCACTTGAGCAGGGCAAACTTTCATGGAAGAGATGGTTACTGAGCTGGACAAAACTTGGATGTGTGGAAATAGAAGGAAAACACTCCAGCAAGCAGAGACACCTTGAGCAGAGCTCAGAGATGGTTGACTCTGGGAAGGCTCTGAGAACAGCTTTGCCAGAGTTTGGCCAGAGACTGGAAATGGAAAGGAAAAGAGAAGAAGAGGGAACCTCAGCTGAAAGTCAGGTTTTAAACTCTCTGACTCTCCCTTCATTTGCTCTGTTCTTCTTTTTCCTTCTCTTTCACTTGCCTCCTTTCTCCTCAGCCCAAATGCCCTCCATCTAACCCTAATCCTCCATCCTTCCATCCAACCCAAACAATGCAAATGGAATGGGTGTGGGATTAGCATAGAACATCTACTGCTCTAGAGAAGAAAGTCAGAGGTCAACTGTCCTTTCCAAGAGGATGCAGCCCACTGCCATGAGGTGAAAGGAGACACCTAGAACTTTGGCTGGAAAACCATATAAGCATCTCTTCGGCACACATGAAATCTGGAGGTTCACAGAGAGGCCCTTCTGCTTGGCAGATAGAATCTGACAGGCATCTGACCCAGAAAAGATGCAGGAAACTTCAGCCGAGAAAGGCAGCATAAGGTGATTAAGAAATGTTCACAGTGGAGTCAGATCTGATAGTCCCAGCACCATCAGCTTTATAATTGGCATTTTGAATTAAATGAGAGAATGTTCACAAGTGCTCAGCACAGGGCCTGACCCATCTGAGTGCTCAGTACATGTCTGCCTTTTATTGTTTCACTTGTTACAAAGAACTAAGACCAGGAAGGACTACAGTCCAAGCCAATCAAATCAAGAGACTTCCAGAGGGAGCCTACACATGAGAAGACCTCAGGTTCTGGAATTAGACAAACCTGAGTTAGAACTCCGACTACACCATTCTCCAGCTGTGGAACTGTGGGCAACCTGAACTGACCAAGCCTCAGTTTCCTCAACTGAAAGATGGGGTTGATAACACATCCTCATTTGTATATGAGGATGTAGATAATACATCCATTTGGGGAGGGTTATTGTGAAGATTACAGCTAACATAACCAAAGTTCCCTCATATACTAGGTCCTCAATTTTTAACTGTAAAAACACTCAAGCTGTGATTTTAAAACATTTTACCCATGCTTCAGTTCAGTTCAGTCGTTGTCTGACTTTTTGCCATCCCATGGACTACAGCACGCCAGGCTTCCCTATCCATCAGCAACTCCTGGAGATTGCTCAAATTCATGGCCTTTGAGTTGGTAATGCCATCCAACCATCTCATCCTCTGTTGTCCCCTTCTCCTCCTGCCTTCAATCCTTCCCAGCATCAGAGTCTTTTCCAATGAGTCAGTTCTTTGCATCAGGTGGTCAAAGTATTGGAGTTTCAGCTTCGGCATCAGTCCTTCCACTGATAGTGCCCATGTTTAGAGGCTCCTTGAAAGAGGTATGACTTTTGAGGCTCCCTACCCAAAGCTCCAAACCCTACACCTTTTCCTTCTCACTCTCTACCATCATTTAGAACTATCACAGATTATCCTCCTGTAGTGGCCATTCAAGAACTGCGTGGCTAAGTAAATAGGTTCAGTGAACTTGGTGATGGTGTTGACTCCATACTAGAATGCTCCATGATTTAAAACTTAATGTAACGATGACAGCTTCTGCTTTCTTTTTTATTGCAATCAAACATACTAAGTTTCCTCAGGAATGTTTAACTCTAAAATCACCATGGTCACTCAAAACTCTGATGATGGGTAAACTCAGCAAAAGGAAGAGCAAAGAGAACTACTGAAGGCTCTGGAGCGGGAGCAGAGCGGTAGCAGGAACAGCAGGAACATCAATGCCCACCTTAAATCCAAAGCACCAGGCCATGTACTGAGCACCCAGCACACACTTTCCTCTCTCAAGGACCACGAAGCTAGAAGCAGTGAAGGGGCTTGCTCAGGGTCACACAACTAGAAAGTGCCGCATCTGGATTTGAACCAGGATCTCCCAACCTCAGAGCTTGTGCATGTAACCACTCTGCTAATTGCTTGCACAGAGAACAGAGTGAAGGTTAAGTTATCTATGTAGGCAAAGCAATTACGTGGATGCCATGGATGTGGGACTCTCAATAATGAGTCTCACAAAAGGGAGAAATTCGGGAGAAAGCACACTGATGGGATGAGCATTCCGTGTTTGCTTATTCATGGAAGGCCTACTCTGGAACTGGTGGTGTTCCTGCTGAGCCCTACTCCACTTACACAGTCACAGAGCCAAGAGCTCTCTGTGGACAAGGATTGAAACTGCTCTTTACTTCCAGTGCTGAACACAGCAACTGGTAAGAGGTGGCAGTGGGGAGAAGTATGCTGAAATGAATGAATGAACAAATGAACCAACAAGCTAAACTAGTCAACAACCAACATTTCCATTTCTCTTCTTCCCTCTTCAATTTCTACGACTTGAGAACTTTTCCGAGACAAAAAAAGGGACAAAGTAACATTAGCACCCTTGGATCCACTCCTATTGTCTCTGCTGTTCAGTTGCTCAGTCTTGTCCGACTATTTGCACCCCATGGACTGCAGCACATCAGGCTTCCTCGTCCTATGAGATGTCCACTCCTATGAGAAGATTTAAATAGCCACTGGCAACACAGAGTTATTCTAATTCCATTTTACTGTCCACACTGAAAAAAGCCACTTGACTAGCATAGTACCTGTCTCTCTTTGCCTATGTAGACAGTTTCCAGGACAGGGGGAGAAAAGATTTCTATAAGGAAACGCTAGTGATGAGCTAAGTGAAAAATCCTGATCACAGTCACATTGGACATCAGCCTTTGGTGGTTTTTCTGCAGAAAATAAAGTCATCTTCTCTATAAGCACTGGATTTCATAAATTTTTTCTCTAGCTAAGTTATTCTTTGACTTATCAAATCATGCATTGCCACATCTCATTATTCTGTAAATGAGACCTAGTGTCAGAAAAATCTGGGTTTAATGAATATGGAGATCACACAGCCTCAAAGCCTCTGAGCTCAAATGTAGCCCTTTTCCCCTACCCCTAAAAGAGGCAAATGCAAGATTTAATAGTCTTTAAGGTGGCATCACTGATCCAATGGACATGAACTTGGGCAAACTTTGGGAGGTGGTGAGGGGCAGGGAGGCCTGGCGTGCTGCAGTCCATGGTGAGGGGGTGGTGTCAGCAAGCTGAGCAGACCTGACAGTGACCCTGACTGCCCTCGTGGAGAGCAGTTCACTTTCCGCTGACTGCCTGCATCAACCAAACTGCGCTTTCACTGGAGGACGACGAGGGAGGCCTAGGCTAGACAAGCAGTGGCCTCAGTCATCTGCCTGGCTACTTGAATCTTTCCAAACGCAACAACACTTCAAGAAACTCCACTCAAACCACGAGGAAAACAGAATGAAAACAGGAGGGTGGAGTAGAACCACAGCCAGAGAGGAGGAGAACGGAGAAACAAGAGGAGGAAGGAGGGGGGGGAAATGGGAAATTTCAGAAAGGAGAATCATGGGCTTGATTGACTCGATGGACGTGAATCTGAGTGAACTCCGGGAGTTGGTGATGGACAGGGAGGCCTGGTGTGCTGCGATTCATGGGGTTGCAAAGAGTCGGATACGACTGAGCGACTGAACTGAACAGCACTTACTATTTGCCAAGTACTGTACTAAACACTTACAAATACTGACTCACTGAATCTTCATTATTAGCCTCATTTTACAGAAAAAAGAAACTAAACATGGGAAGCGTCAATGATCTAAGATCATGTGGCCAGTGTGTGGCAGGACCTAACTTGATCCCGGGCAGCCTTGCTCCAATCCACACACTTAAGCACACTCCCATCAGGAAAGTCTGTTGTAATAGGAATACATGGCCCAACAGTGTTAACATTCCATGGAACAGCCCCCAAAATACTCAACAGCTAGTTAAGGAATGTTGATAGTCTTCAACTAACTGTTTATTCTTAAAGTATCAGATATTTCCTTGTAAATGAATATAAGGCAGGGCAAAGAGTGAAGGGGATACTCTTCCTTCAGGCTATAAAAGAAAAATAACAATGAATGGATCGACTGAAAGCAAATTAAGAGCCAGGATTTGGCCAATGTGCCCAAGAGCCCCCATATGCCAGTACTGTATTCTCACTAAAAAGTCACCTGGAGAAACAAGAGGAGGAAGGAGGGGGGGGAAATGGGAAATTTCAGAAAGGAGAATCATGGGCTTGATTGACTCGATGGACGTGAATCTGAGTGAACTCCGGGAGTTGGTGATGGACAGGGAGGCCTGGTGTGCTGCGATTCATGGGGTTGCAAAGAGTCGGATACGACTGAGCGACTGAACTGAACAGCACTTACTATTTGCCAAGTACTGTACTAAACACTTACAAATACTGACTCACTGAATCTTCATTATTAGCCTCATTTTACAGAAAAAAGAAACTAAACATGGGAAGCGTCAATGATCTAAGATCATGTGGCCAGTGTGTGGCAGGACCTAACTTGATCCCGGGCAGCCTTGCTCCAATCCACACACTTAAGCACACTCCCATCAGGAAAGTCTGTTGTAATAGGAATACATGGCCCAACAGTGTTAACATTCCATGGAACAGCCCCCAAAATACTCAACAGCTAGTTAAGGAATGTTGATAGTCTTCAACTAACTGTTTATTCTTAAAGTATCAGATATTTCCTTGTAAATGAATATAAGGCAGGGCAAAGAGTGAAGGGGATACTCTTCCTTCAGGCTATAAAAGAAAAATAACAATGAATGGATCGACTGAAAGCAAATTAAGAGCCAGGATTTGGCCAATGTGCCCAAGAGCCCCCATATGCCAGTACTGTATTCTCACTAAAAAGTCACCGGGGGCTGGGAGGAATAGGAAGTTTAGGTGAGATGTTTACAGAAAACTAGCTTTGGGTATAAATATTATCCTAAACATGAAGGCTGGTCAAACATGCCACCAAAATAACTGGCTTGAGATGGACTCAGAAACCGGGGGCCACATGAATTCTAGTCCCTCCCGGCCTTCAGGTCCTGTTTCCCGGTGTCCTTTACCAGCACAGGGAATTCTGTCTCAGAGCTCCCTTCTATTTCTCTTCCCAATTTAATTTCTTAGCTCCCGGCCTCAGCCTAGCTCTCTGGAACAACCCAACCCAGTCGTGGGTACGGTCTGACAGGTATTCTCTTGACAGGCTGCTGCACTCCACATAAGCCTATCTTAACATGTTTTCGGTTCCAGGTCATTACTCCCTGTGAGGAAGAGTATGAATCACATAGATGAGAAAGCTGAGGTGGTCAAACCAGCTCTTCCCTTGAAGAACTTTCATAGCCACGCAGCATACACTCGTCCAGAATCGCTGAAGGGCAGGAACGGCCTGGGCAATCCATCCTTTGATCAATCCACCCTCTTGTGGGCCAGATGGCAAAAAAGGCTGGCCACGATGATACTGTTTTTCTGAGTTCCCGTTCTATCGTATCTAGCTGTGGGCTCTTCCTCTGTTTCTCTCTGACGCTGCTTTTGAAATTCGCCCCCCCTGCTCCTGCCTCTGTTCCCTGGCTGAATGCTCTTCTGCTTAGGGCGTTCGCTGTGTCTTGATAGTGTGCTTCATGTTACTCTCATCTCCCTTGGGTTAAGAATGTTTCTCTGTGCTTCAGAAGCACAGTGGGGAAAAAAATCTGTGATACACTCTGAAGTGTTTGTCATGAGGTTGTCTTCTAAGTCCTGCTACAAATACAGTAAAGATAAATAACAATTCGGGGTTTGGCTATCAGCTACTATCAGCTTTTGGGGAGCATTATGTTAGAAAGTCTGTCTACAAATAAACAGCACATTTAGAGCTAGGTTGCTTTATTATGGAGGAAGAAATGACACTGTGGAAATTAACAAAAGCTTAATCAGAGGAGAACAGAGTCTCAAGAAAGCCTCCCTTGTTTAAGTTGGGTCCACTGTCCTCCTCTGCGGTAGGTGAGGGCGAGTGGGAATGGTTCCCACTTTGTCCTCACTCAGAATTTCTCCTCCTCCTGCACTGCGGCCCAATCTGTTATGGTTTGTCTGCAGAAGGCAGCAGAAGGTGCATGAAAGGGCCCTCCCCAGATAAAGACAGAGGCCAATGGTGGGGTGAGGACGAGGGTCCTCCCAGAGCAGCCGCGGTGCAGGGCGCCACAGGCTGAGCCCAGCAGTCTCCGCTGCTTCGTG
The DNA here is from genome assembly GCA_006408675.1 of Madoqua kirkii. Taxonomy (NCBI): domain Eukaryota; kingdom Metazoa; phylum Chordata; class Mammalia; order Artiodactyla; family Bovidae; genus Madoqua; species Madoqua kirkii. The sequence goes on from SJYC01052085.1 coordinate 15,602, forward strand.
GCACTGTGCATTGCTCCTGGGCAGGGCCATGCTGGCACCCAGAGGAGGTTAACTGCTGAAAAGCAAAACTGACTGCCCCTCATGTCTGCAAGTCAACCTGTCACGGGACCGTGTTGTGACCAGGCTCTGAGAATCACCAAAACACGTGTAGGATGTTCTGTTGGTGCTCCACTCGTGGTGCTCCAGCAAGGGCACAGGAAACCACAGCATGACCCGAGGGTTCCTACCTGGGTTGAGGAGGATCTGTTGCTCTGGTTGTTGAAGGGAAAAACCACAACAGTTGCAATGAATCTAATAATGCTATCTACCAAAAAGCCTCATTTGCAGCGAATGATTGAGTAATAGTATCACCAGGGGCTGCTGCAGGGCCAAATAAAGCTTTGATAGCGTCCTCACAAATCACTTGGCCGCTACTGTGAGCTCCCAGAAACAGGAAACAAGCAGTGGTTGCCATCTGCGTTGAGAATTTTTTAAATAGCTCTATTTTTATTGTTCTTATAATGAAAAGGGAATGTTTTGCATTTCCCAGAAATTGCTGTATATGTCCTCTTAATACCCAGTGAGGCAAACAGGATAAAAATTGGGACATTATGATCCACTGAAAAGTCACTCTTTTTGAAGAATGTTCAGTCTATCTGCTAGTCTCAGCTCTAAACACACAAGGCTATCCTGATGGGGCCAAAGAGCAGGGCTGCCTAAAGCAAATACTGGCTCACCTTTGTCACAGGGAGGAAATAAGCTAAGGAGCATAGTTTTCTCAACTGTATACTTTATTCCCATTAATGTTACTTAAATGTTGCCTATTGCCAGTTTCTACTGGCCAAGACAGAATCAAATAGACAAATGGCCAAGTAGCACCAAGTATTTGTAGGTAAAGGATGTTTGGTTGCAGCAACTCAAGTCAACCCACTGAGTCAAACAGAAAAAGGAAGATGCTGTATTTGAATCTACAGGTGTCTCGTGGACCATGTGGACAAAGTGGAGCTGGGCCTCAGAGGGGGTAGGAACATCTCTCTAGACAACTTCATTCTTCTTTCTCTCTCTTTAACTGGCTTGTTTTGCTACTTAGTCCACACAGTGGAAGATAGCCGCCCAGATCTCTCAAGGCCACACATTAACTCCTCAGTAAGTAAAAAGATGGCCTCTCTTGATCACAGGCTCAAATACACAGCTGAGAAAATCCAATGGATCCAGTTAAGTCTGGGTTTTACCCTTGGTCTAACATCTGTCAAAAGGGGTCAGATCAACACAATACAAAATGTCCACAAAAGTCCCATCTTGTAACCCAGCCACTAGGGCAAGGCAGTTCCAAGAGAAGGGAGGTGGCAGGGAGAAGCTACTGTGTGGGGACAGTGTGTCAGGGCTCCAGATGCCACAACAAGCAACGTGGGCCCAAGCCCAACCCCACGGAAATCCAGAGAGGGAACACTGAGGAGGGCTAACACGTCATCTGGAAACACACAAGGTTAGGAAATGAGAGAGCAACTTTTCTACAACATCTCATGCAATCTTACAGAACAACGTGCCAGATTCTGTTTTGCAGAGGGCAGTATTGAGGCTCAGAGGTTAAGTAGGTGGCCCAAGGCCACCCGGCTAGTAAATGGCAGAAGCAAAATTCAATCTCATGTTGACTCTAAAACCCCATTCAGGTTCCATCTATTCCAACATGTTGACTCCCAGATGAATTCTGCCCAGAGATAAGTCTCCCGGGGTTAGACAAGCATTTGCCCAGAAGCTGGCTATTGTTTTCCACGCCTGAGATTTCTCAGGGACCTCGGTTTGCCAAGCCCTGATGCAGCCAGTCCTGTGAGAGCTCTGGCCACAGCACAAAGGCCCCAGCATCCCCAGGTCAGAGGGGCCCAGCAGGTGCCTGACCAGCTGCTCCCTCTCTAGCACACAGGCCACCCCGCCCCAGGGGAGCACGTCAGCCCTGAGCTACTCAGAGGCCATATACTGTTCAAGTGCTACCGATGCCACTCTCCTGTTTGCGTTTTCCTTTTGTTTTTGTTTTGTCTTTACAGTTCGTTGCTCATCCTAACTGTCAGCAGCAATTGCTTACCATGTGGTATGAAAATCTCTCAGGCTTACGTCAACAGTCTATCGCTGTGAAACTCCTGGCTGTCTTTGGAGTCTCCCTAGGCCTCCCTTTTCTCGCCATAGCCTATTGGATTGCTCCGTGCAGCAAGGTACAGACTGCTTAAGGTGCATGTCTTTGCGGTTATTTCTTCTCTCTACTTAGCATACCGTGAAGTCCGTTTTGTCCAAATATGCAGCTGATCATTTCCCACATTTGAAGAAAATAGCCCTGAGATACCCAACGAAAGCAGAAAACCACTTCAGAGGGAAAATGCTAAGGTTTGCTTTTTTAAATCACTTTCTTAAAAGCCAGAAGAGTGATAACGTGGAAACTTTTATATACATGATCAAAATGTCCACAAAAGTCCCATCTTGTAACCCAGCCACTAGGGCAAGGCAGTTCCAAGAGAAGGGAGGTGGCAGGGAGAAGCTACTGTGTGGGGACAGTGTGTCAGGGCTCCAGATGCCACAACAAGCAACGTGGGCCCAAGCCCAACCCCACGGAAATCCAGAGAGGGAACACTGAGGAGGGCTAACACGTCATCTGGAAACACACAAGGTTAGGAAATGAGAGAGCAACTTTTCTACAACATCTCATGCAATCTTACAGAACAACGTGCCAGATTCTGTTTTGCAGAGGGCAGTATTGAGGCTCAGAGGTTAAGTAGGTGGCCCAAGGCCACCCGGCTAGTAAATGGCAGAAGCAAAATTCAATCTCATGTTGACTCTAAAACCCCATTCAGGTTCCATCTATTCCAACATGTTGACTCCCAGATGAATTCTGCCCAGAGATAAGTCTCCCGGGGTTAGACAAGCATTTGCCCAGAAGCTGGCTATTGTTTTCCACGCCTGAGATTTCTCAGGGACCTCGGTTTGCCAAGCCCTGATGCAGCCAGTCCTGTGAGAGCTCTGGCCACAGCACAAAGGCCCCAGCATCCCCAGGTCAGAGGGGCCCAGCAGGTGCCTGACCAGCTGCTCCCTCTCTAGCACACAGGCCACCCCGCCCCAGGGGAGCACGTCAGCCCTGAGCTACTCAGAGGCCATATACTGTTCAAGTGCTACCGATGCCACTCTCCTGTTTGCGTTTTCCTTTTGTTTTTGTTTTGTCTTTACAGTTCGTTGCTCATCCTAACTGTCAGCAGCAATTGCTTACCATGTGGTATGAAAATCTCTCAGGCTTACGTCAACAGTCTATCGCTGTGAAACTCCTGGCTGTCTTTGGAGTCTCCCTAGGCCTCCCTTTTCTCGCCATAGCCTATTGGATTGCTCCGTGCAGCAAGGTACAGACTGCTTAAGGTGCATGTCTTTGCGGTTATTTCTTCTCTCTACTTAGCATACCGTGAAGTCCGTTTTGTCCAAATATGCAGCTGATCATTTCCCACATTTGAAGAAAATAGCCCTGAGATACCCAACGAAAGCAGAAAACCACTTCAGAGGGAAAATGCTAAGGTTTGCTTTTTTAAATCACTTTCTTAAAAGCCAGAAGAGTGATAACGTGGAAACTTTTATATACATGAGGCATAATCTGATCAATAACAGAATAGAGGGGGAATAAAGGCACTTTTCCTTTTTTAATTATGCAATGTCCTAAACACACCCTCAAAACCCACAGTAATAATAATTATAATGATGATGACAGCAGTTAGTTCCCTGGGGAATGTGATAAGCTAATGCAGTCAACAGTGTCATCAGTGAGTGGCTCCTCTTGCCAGATCCACCAAGAGAAAACTCATGCCAGCAGGATGATGGGCCAGAGACTTCGGGGCTGCTGATGAGGCCGCCAAGCCAGGCGGACAATGAGCTGACTGCCTTCAAGTAGGAGGGCTATCAGAGAATGGACAGCCAGTGCTTACTGAGTACTTTCCTTTTGCTAAGCCCCATTCATGGACCACCTCATTTCACTCCCTCAGTTAGGATGCATACACTTTACAAGCAGATTCAGAGAAGAGAAATGACTAGTTGCTGAGAATCAAAGGCTTCTCATACTGGGGCCCTGCAGATCCGCCTCAACATCTTCCTTGTTTCCCAGCTTCTTTGTCTGTGTTCTGGCCCACATGGCAGCTAATTAGGTCATGAGAAGGAAAACAGCCAAAGAAAAAAGGAGGGGGGCTGGAAAGGCACCATGCTAGGTTCTTTGCTTCAGAAAGGGGGCTGTCTGGTTCCTGCCTGTAACGGAAGCAGCGTGATCTGCTGGTGCCAAGCTGCCCCGCCTCCTGCTCCACCACGCCTACAGCCCTTCTGATTCAAAGCCACAGAAGGCACCAGTGGCCACTCCAGCTTCAGGCAAGAGCGAGTGCCTACAGAGACGAATCATGCAGAAATTTTGAAATATGTTCCATGGGTTAATGGTCATCAAAGGTTCCAAAGCTGCATTTACTCTGTGATTTATTACCAAAAGAACTAAGCTTAGGTAATCAACATTCGGCAGAAATATAACTACAGGGAGGTTAGCTCCATGGGGAATCTGGTCAGCTAATCCAGTTAACAAAAGTGTCACCAGTGAATGGATTCTCTTGTCAGCTCCACCATGAGAAAATTCACGCCAAGAAGATAGGCCCAAGGCTTCAGATCTGCTAATGAGGCCGCCTAAAAAGGAGGGCAATGGAGTGACTGCCTTAGAGTAGGAGGGGTATCAAAGAATGTAATCAGGACTCAGACTCCTTCTCCTGTATTAAAAATAAAAGTCCTCATACTGAACATTTGCAGTGTCCAATCTATATCTATTGAGGATTTGGTTTCTATGCCTGCATCTCTACCATAGAACAGATTGCTATATCGCTATTCCTCAAATGATACATACAGATGGGAAAACAATCTTTTCTGTCCTTTATCATGAGCTGGGAAAAGCACAGCGAATGAAAAAAGACTAGCCAGATTTAAAACTGAATCAGCACTGGTCACTGACTTTTGGCACTTGTTTTCATATTGGTAGTATCTAGTCTACTGCAAGTTAGATCACTGCCTTCATCCAGAGATGAATGGGGACTTTGCCTTTACATTCCGTAAGCCCCCAACTAATTCTAGGACATCAGTCACTAACATTACAGCCAAGCACTGCCTACGCTGACTTTTGTCATTAAACTACACGTGACAGTTTCCAGGGAACTAGGACTAAGCAACACCAGCAAACTGGCTTGCCTCGACCGACCTGCAGAAACATTCAGAAAGAGATGACCTGCCAGCTGATGACTACATTTTTTACATTTTCAGTAGATCTGAGAAGAATTCTAGTCAATATCATGCAGATATGATGCCAAAAAAAGGGGAGGATGGTGGAAGCGGGAGAAATCCTGGACTTTCTGTGGATCCAGTAATCCAGTAAATTCAAGAGACAGATGTCGCTATAGAACACAGGGGTTCTAGAGCAGTCTTCTGGAATATTTTCGAAGTAATGATTACAGCAAAGTTCGGCCCCACGGCTGGAGCTTCCTCTCCTCTCTTCAGATACTTGTCTGATCAACATTTTGTGTTCCTGAAATGTCCAACAAGACAAAAACAAAAACAGCACTTGAGATAAACATGAGGTGGCCATTAAGCCACTTGTGGTTTCTTTGCACTTTCTGGGCTCCAGCTCTGAGCTCCGTGCAGTGGAGGGTGTGTTCATAGCTAAGTGACAAGCATTATTCCACAGCATGGTATAATTTTTGGTGGCAATGCTCATTCCAAGGAAAGATTCCTCATTAAAGAACTTGTCAAACTCACTCTGAGGCAGCCAAAGGACAGATAAAACAGTCAAGAATTTTAGTCTTTTCTTTCACCATTTAGAAAGAAGTCTTTCCAAGTTTGGGAGAGACATTAGATTTCTGAGGATTACAGACAAGTCACATCTTCTGTGTAGAGAAACCAGCCCTCTCTAAAGGCCCCTGGTCTCCAAGAGGAGCGGCCTGGTGGGGAACTCTGTTCAAGTGCTGGTGTCTCTCCATCCCCGGGTCGTGCCTTTATATCTGTCCAGTAATTCTAGAGAAAAGCCAGTCATTCTAGCAATTCCATGTGCTAAGAGCTTTACTATACCTCCCTCAAAGAAATTAGGCTTTTGATGCTTTTATAAATGTATTCATAAAACGTCACTGCTAAGCCTCATCAATCTGCTAATGTCCATCCATGTCTAGCAAATGTTGAGATTTCTGTTTCCAACTTAACGGTGCATTTACTTCCTACTAGTTGCTGTCCAAATTTAACAACTATCAGGGACCAAAGTTTCTGAGCCTGCCAGAATAACCTCATCATATCTTTCCTAGTGAATTCCCAAGGCTGTCCATTATATTTTTATGTAAGTTTCTGAGGGTCCCTAAAAAGACAGCTGAATAAGGAGCTGATATAGGTGTAGAGTGTCAACAGGAGTTGAGCTTACTAACACAGAGACTAAAGAGGGTAACCAAGTCACAGATGCGTACATACGGTAATAACTACAGGTCTGGAGCACAGCACTGGTTTATCAGGGTCAATAAAGAAAACCGTGATTTTTCATTATTTCACCGCTGAAGGGTCGGTGAGTTCTTGTTCACATGGATGCTCTCAGGTAAATCTCTTCCCAGAGAGCTCTTTATCCTCTAAACAAGGGCTGCCATGCCAAAGGGCTTTTAGGACCGATTGCACAGTTCGTCATCCTTTGATTTCCCATTCTGATTCATAATTTAGGTTGTCTGTCTGTTAAAATCTGAGAGCTGAGAAAATAACCATCATCCTCAAGGACTCAAACAGTCTCTCAGCAGCAGGTAGATGGGAGAAGTCGGCATCAGGAGCGCTGAGGAACTGCACAAATCTAGTTATACAAGTACAAGAGGGGAAGCTGTCTACCTCTGTTACCTGTTAAGCCTTGTGGTCCAGCTGTCTTTATAAATTAGTACCCAGACTTGGGCAGCGAGAGCTGTAAACAACTTTAGATTCCTACCTGATGTCTTTGGACTGTGCAATCTAACAGTTCATAACTCTTGCATGTAGAAATGTTAAAATGTTAGTCACTGCCCTAAACCTCCTTAGCCCCATCCCAACAAAATCATCTAGTGAGAAAGGCATGAGAGACTGCCCAGCCTTGACAAAGCTACAGTGTCATCCAGAGACAAGACGGAGAGAGGACAGTGCCTCCACAGGTCTATGTATCCTCCTCATCTGTAGCTACCAGAGAGCTAGAAATGAAGTGAAAGTCGCTTAGTTGCGTCCGACTCTTTGTGACCCCATTGACTAGTACAGTCCATGGAATTCTCCAGGCCAGAACACTGGAGTGACACACGATTAAATAAAAACCCCAATGCAATGTTTAAAGCATTGCCACAGAGGGGAAATCTGTGCCAGGAAATAGAGCATTTTCTGCTCTTCTGTTCCAATAGCTGCTGCCCTTAAATCCAGACAGAGGGTCCATTACACGTCACCCTGCTGGGAGAGGACATACGAGTACTAGAGGGCTGACCACTTCATCCTTAGCCAAGTCTGAGCCCTGCAAAATTCTCTCCCCCTCTCCACCCATTTCCTACCAGGGTTTTGCTTGTTTCTGTCTCCACTAGAAAATCAGCCACTTTGAAGGGAAGACCCGACTCTTACAGCTTGTTTTAGCTCCATCACCTGCAGTGTCCATCATCAACTTGTCCATAGATAGTTCCCCAAAAGGGCTCATAACATAAATATATAAGGACGTTATAGAGGTCTCCCTTTGTGAATCCTTGCACACAAGCTTTTCAAGAGTCAGTCGATTTTTCCTTTTTTGGTCTTTTAAATTTTTTTAGCCAGTTGATTTTAAGTTTCCCCTTAGGAGAACTGCCTAAAGCTCTCGAGTGCCACATACTGATATATCCTATAGGCCAGTAGCTATGCTTCACTGCACTTGTTAAATAATTCATTCCCTACATCTACTCTATGCAGTAAGTACTATTTTATCCCCATCTTACAGGTGCATTCACTGAGACACAAAGGGATTAAGAAACTTGCTAAAAACCACAGAGCTGTGATTTAAATCCAGGATCTCTGCTGCAGAGATCTGACCTTAGTCACTGTCCACATACACATACACATCCCAGGATTGCCAGTCACCCAGTTACATCGGCAGCATTACAGCCTTCAGTGCTGGATATAAAGATCTTAGCTGCTAACTACTGACCTTGGAATGAATCTGATTCAGAGCTTTATAGTTAGCAGGGCTTTTCTAGAAGGGAGGAGTCAAAATAACCATGTGATTTTCACTACTCATTCCTCTTCTTTCCTTAGAAGCCCTACCTTTATAACCCACTATTACTCAGCACCTCTTCAGCCCCTAGGACAAAGAGTAGAATCATATGGTAATATGAAAACACAATGATCAGAGACACCATGTGCTGAATGAACATATACTCCCCACTTCAGAGAAAGAAGAGTCCTGAGCCCTGGGTCAGAGATTTTTAAAAAGAATTTTTGAGTGAGCATTCTGAGTAATCTGCCACGAATTTAGTCAAGGTGATTCAAAAATTTGAGACCCACTCCAGCCTTGTATGTGTCTTTCTGAAAATGCTTGATCCAAAGTCTGCCTCAGCTGGTTCATCTTGCACAGCTTGTACACTAAGCCCTTGCTTGTGGCCACGAGCAGCAGGCAGCGAGTGAGGATGGCACTTGATGAGAAAGACTGGGGGTTCTGAGTGAGGAGAGATGCTGGCAGCAGTCTCTGCATGCTCTCCTGAAGCCCTGGCCTGCCTCGTGGGCTTGTGGCTGCGAGGTCCCCATTAAGTGCTTCCACTTGTGGGCCAAGAGCCCAGCGCCACTAAACACAGAGGGGTGTCGACAAGTAAAAGCAGGTGCCCACCCCGAGGGCTGGAGAATGAAGTTCATTTGGAGCTAACTGGGAGACTCGGTTATTCTCATATTCATCTGTTTCCCCGAGTAAAAGAATAGCACCCAGAAAGTCTGGGGTGAGCCAGAGACTCAGGGCTGCAAGCTTGGGTTTCCTGATACGTTGTCAGCTCATCAGGGCCAAGTAATGATGCAGCGGCCTGAGCCCACGTTTCAGACTCACCAGCTGTGCTCTTCTGGCAGAGCACACCGAGGCCTATGTCTTCTGAAGCTCTTCCACCTCTTTTTACACCTAACACTGTTATCTGACCCAGCTTTAATGACTCCACAACTAAGAGCAGCACTTTTCTCCTTTATTTGGGTTCACCTGGTGGCCTTGTGAAAGGAGCAAATTTTCCCCAAGCATAATTTGCTTCAAAAAAATTGAGACAAATAGGAAATGTCACCCCCAAAAAAAGAAGAAGGAAATCACTGAAATGATTTGATCTCATCTGACCTTTATCAATATTTACCTGTTAAAAAGAGGCTTTCAAGACCAGAAGAAAAACAGGGAAAATGCATCAATTACTAACCCCGCTTTTCCTCCCTATGGCTTAAATCAAGTGGGACTGAGTTCAGGGTAACCCTCCACAATACTGAAGAGGCTTATCAGGAATTTTCCTTATGGTCTGCAATAAATACAGTAACTCTGACAGGTGCATTTTCTGCCAGAAGACAACTATTTGAATGAGGGGACAAAGAGAACATTAAATTTCTCAGAGCGGCTCCTGTAGGGAATCCCAGGGCCAGCAAGGGTGCACCTGTGTGGCAGATCCCTGCAGTCAGGTACCTGCCTCGATGAGAAGATGGAGAGGTGTCCCCATGTCCTCATCCAGGTAGTCACCAGGAGGTGTTACTTAGAGCCCAGTGATTAAGGAGTAGGGAAACATGGCTGTCAACCCTTTTAACAGCTGTGTCTGTCTCCATCTTCTCCACCTTTGTCTGGCATCTCTGGGACCCTGCTGGGACATGCAGACTTGGTACCCCTTGCCCTCATGACCCTTTCTCTCCCCACTCTGCAGTCATTCTCCAACTCCCTCCCCTTTCTCCACTACCCTAGCCAGGGCACAGGGACAGGAAGCCATGCAGTGACTATGTAAGAATGTCTCCTGTCTACAGCAAATTATCCCAGCTTGTTGGCTGAGAAATGGGCTCCAAAATGCCAACTCAGTCAGATAAAATGCTGAAAAACTCAAAGTAGGTTTTTGACATCACATTCATAAGTCAACATGAAACATGGTTAAATTCCTTTTTTTTTCCACTGAATTTATATGAGGTATTTTATTTGCCCTTATATTTAATCTCTGCATCCTGAATTTAGTACATCTACCTATGGCTAAAAATTATCTGCAGTCCATACCTTGTAAACAGCAAGGCTAAACTTTGCAGAGAAATGTCATGTGTAGGACGTTTGGGAGCCTCATGGTTTTCAGGTAAACCTCTCTGTCTACTTCTGAAGTTATTCTAGTGCCATATGACAATCTGATAAGACAGGTGATTCCAAATAAGTCCTTTCCAGCACAAGTAGGGATTTACAATGTTCAGACTTAAAATGCAGGGGTTTTTTTTAAACTGATTTTTTTTTAAAAACTTTCATTTTTAATTTCAACAGATGGGTTCTATGGCATTAGAATGTTACAATAATAACTAGCACTGTTAAAGTGGATGATTATCACACTGAAGCATATTGAAAAACACTATCAAGCCATCTGATTTATAAATGTTATGCTGAATATAGTCACAGTTAGGGAAGTTTCACCAGGAGAAACCCTAGAGTTGATCTGCTGAACCAATACTCTATACGCTGGCTGACATTTCACTCTGGGACTCCTGAATGAAGCAGAACGTGAACATTAATTGGTCACCAACTATAACTGAACATTTGCCCGGAGAAGGAACTGTGTTCCAGAAAAGGTCCTCCTCTTTGCTCTTATTAGTACACCTGGCTGAGGGGTCAGATTAGGTGAGGGTAACAGCAGTGACTTGGAAGAGACCCAAGTGAATTCATTCACGAGAGTCAGCAAAGACCCCTTATGAAACCCTCGAGTTACATCTCAGAGATCCAAGTGGCCTTTGCATGGCAAGCCACGGATAAGAAGATGTGACCAATACCTGCCCCCTAACAAGGCATCTTTTGGATCACTTCAGGTTCACATGGAACTGCACAAATTAATCACGTTCTTGGCCACAAAGAAAACCTCAGTAAGTTTTAGACTAGTATAATAGAGACTATGATCTGAATATACTGCGATAAAATTAGGATTTTCTAAAGCAAGGGGAAAGTCCTGTGTGTCTAAAAACTAAATAGCCTCTGACTTAAAATGAAATCAAAAGGGAAATTATAAAATATTTATAATTATCAAGAAAGATGCTACAAGTAAAAATGTATAGAACATGGCTAAAGCAGAGCCTAGTGCAAACTGTACAGCTTTAAATAAATTTACCAGGATAGAAGAAATGCTGAAAATAACTCATCTCACCTAAAATACAAGAAAATAGACCAAAGAGCAACAGAGCATATCCAAAGTGTAATTTTAAAAAAAAATCTGAACTCTATTGAAACCGATTATTTTTTTCTAGATTCAAAAAGCATAAAATTCTTATCCATGTGGTTGTGGGTAGCTGTGCAGTCGACGGTAACATGATTTTACATCCGTGTGTGCCATTCCTTTCTCTTACCATTCCCACTGAGTTTTCTAAACAGGAAAAATTAAAGTCATCAGAAAATGGATTCAGTCAAGCAGTCTCTCACATAAAAACTCTAGAAAATGTCTGGGTTTGGTGAGCAGCTTCTGTCCAAAATTCTCTGGTTCAACTTTCAGCAAATGCCTTTTAAAGAGAGCCCTGCACCTGCCTGCAGCTGCCGGATTAACGTGTCTTATACACATTTTGTTTCCAGCTAGGACGAACACTGAGGAGCCCTTTCATGAAATTTGTAGCCCATGCAGTTTCCTTCACAATCTTCTTGGGACTGTTAGTTGTGAATGCATCAGACCGCTTTGAAGGCGTGAAAACCCTGCCCAACGAAACCTTTACAGACTACCCAAAACAGATCTTCAGAGTGAAAACTACACAGTTCTCCTGGACAGAAATGCTCATCATGAAGTGGGTCTTGGGTAAGCAAGTCACTCTGTCTTTTATTCTCTCCTCCTCCAGTTATTTCAGGCCCTGATTACACTCTGACTTCAGAAGCTCTTCTTCTCTTGAGTGCACTCTTGACAGACAAAACGGTGAGATGACCAGCACAGGAGTCAAAGTCAACTTCTGTCTGTGCTGGTATAAAAGGTGCACAGATCTGTAGTATAAATCCCAATTTTGAAAGGATTTGTTTGGAGGGAATTCATTCCATACTTTTTATTATATGTGTATTGAAAGTGACTATACACTGTCTGTGTGTGGGGGAGGAGGACATGTGGTCTTACTTATTTAAATATAGTCTACTAGAAACCTAGCAGCTCAGATGGTAAAGAATCCGCCTGCAATGCAGGAGACCTGGGTTCATTCCCTGAATCAGCATGAGCCCCTAGAGAAGGGAATGGCTACCCATTCCAGTATTCTTGCCTGGAGAATTCCGCGGACAGAGGAGCCTGCTGGATTACAGTCCATGGGGTCCCAAAGAGTCAGGCATGACTGAGCAACTACACTATAGCCTTAGGAAAAAAGTATAAGAGTGCACAGCTTAAAAGATATTTTTTATTACCACTGAACACTGATATATAGTAAAATACCAATAACATAAAAATCTAAAAAGTTAGAGGACTAACATATTCTCATTATCCGTGCTAATGAACATAATGAAGCTGCGAAATTCCTCTTTGTGGTGATATTTTGTGCTGCCACTAGAACTGCCAAGGGAATTATTCCCAGGTATCTCAGTGACTAGCCAAGACAGGGTATCTCCTTTCCGTAACTCACAAGAACTATTACTAGTAGAAATAAGCAAGACAAAATAAAACAGACAATGGCTAAAACTGTACATGGTCAAATGTATTACAGATTTTTCTAACACTGAATTGATTGGTAAAAAAAAAAAATCAGACTTTGTCAGAAACAATGAAAAATTGCAAAATTGCAAAAGTTACAACCAGTGATAGTGTATATAACCAAAACTTGATCAATAAATTATAAGATTTACATCAAAAAGATTTGAATTTGATAAGAATGTTTTGAGTAAAACTAAACCGAAAAAAGAAAAAAAATATGCCGTATCAAGATTAGACCAATTAATTAAACTGTCCTAATGATATTTGCCCAGAGAAGGCAATGGCAACCCACTCCAGCACCTTGCCTGGAAAATCCCATGGATAGAGGAGCCTGGTGGGCTGCAGTCCACGGGGTCGCTAAGAGTCAGCAGGACTGAGCAGCTTCGCTTTCACTCTTCACTTTCATGCACTGGAGAAGGCAATGGCAACCCACTCCAGTGTTCTTGCCTGGAGAATCCCAGGGATGGGGGAGTCTGGTGGGCTGGCATCTATGGGGTCGCACAGAGTCGGACACGACTGAAGGGACTTAGCAGCAGCAGCAATGATATTCGCCACCACCCCATCACCCCACCCGCCCCTAACTGCCTTTCTTAGCAACAACTCAATATTGGCATAGCATTCGTCATGTTTATATTCACAAACATTGAGTCAAAACATCTTCAGGGTCTGCACTACCAATCAACAAATCCACAGAACAAATACTTGAAAAGACAGCCGAATACCTGCCCTGTGCTAATCACATGACTGCACAGCGCCACAGGTTCAACCCTTCTGGCCTAAGAGTACAAGAGTTGAACCACTGAAGAAGATCCTATAGACCCCCAGGCTGGGAACAACTTGGAATACGGCCTTTAAGCTGCATCTCTCAGTCATAATAAGGTAATGAGGAGAAGAATGGTTTGACCCAAAGGGCAGAAGCAGGAAAGCATGCGATGCTTCCCAGGAGCTTTTAATCAACCGGCAAGTAGTCTGCAACCAAAGGCTTACTTAGTGGACTCGCCAGCACTCAAGTTGCAAAGGAACAGTAAAGCGTTATAGAGTGAGTTCTGTGGCCTTCCACAGTTCAGGGTCTATCCTCATTCTCCCTAGTATAACGCCCCCACCTCCAATTTAACTAAATTAAGCACTTTAACACTAGGTACTCTGCAACGGTCTGAATGTTCATGTCCTCCCAAATTCATATGTTAAGACCTTAATTCCAATGTGATGGTATTAGAAGCAGGGCTTCTGGGGGGGCGGGGGGGGTGCCTAGGTCATGAGCGTGGAGCCCTCATGAATAGGATGAGTGTCCTTTAAAAGAGACCCCAGAGTGCACTCTCCCCTCACTCTGCCACATGAGGACACAGCAAGCAAGCTGCAACCTGAAACGTTCTGGCACCACAGTCTTGGACTTACAGCCTCCAGAACTGTGAGAAATAAATTTCTGTTCATAAGACACAGTCTGCGCAACTTTTTTATAGCAACCCAAATTAAGACATCGTTTTCTTAAAAAAAAAAAAAAACTCATATGTTGCGCTTATGAATAAAACAAAGGATTTACACCACCACTCACTCACTCACCTCATAACCCCACCTGGACAGCAGGTATAAGACTAGTGAGTACAAGCACATTCCCCCTTAAGTGGGTATCTTATCATATGATACCATGATTCTCCTACTAGGCCATGACGTCTTCCTAATTCCATATTTCTCTTCCTGGGTGTCAGGGCATTATCACAATAAGAGGGAAGTATCTCTAGCTACAGAGGTCCCAGCTTCCAGCTTCTACCCATCAAGCAAAGCTGAATTTTCGAGACTGTTACATCATTAGTATTATGAAGGGGGAGGCTTATTTTTCATTGACCTACTTCTCGTTACATTTGAGACAAAAGAAAGATTCCAACTGCTTTTTCTTACTAGATTATATTTTTCAAACTTTCATTGCCAATAATTTTAAGAATTGGAAATACCAAGAGAAGATTATAATGAACCCTGTGGGCCAATCTCTCATCTTCAACAATTAGCAAATCAGTGCTAATCTTTGCTTCATCTTACTTCCCTTCTCCCAACCCTGTAAAACTTTGAGTCAAATCCTAGGTATCATAAAAGTTCATTTACAAACGTTTTGTGTGAATCCTAAAAGAAAATTTCTCTTTTACTATTTTCCAGTCTTTATGTGCTGCAAGTTCACTGACACTTTTTCTGAACCATCTGTGATTTTGATCCTCAACCAATGATTTTTTCATTTCAAATATTGTATTTTTCAACCCTTTAAGTTCCACTTGGTTCTCTCTTATAACTTTCATTTCCTTCTTTGTGTTATTTATATTTTCCTTTAAATCCTTGAACATAATGTATGTGTTTATAGTAAGAACTGTTATAGTCCTAATTTCATCATTTCTATCATTTGGGGGTTACTGACTAAACTTTCTCCAGACATGGATCATTGTTTCCTCTATCTTGGTGAGTTAGTAATTTCTGATTGAATAATGGACACATCACATGCTATATTGTTCAGCATCTAGATTTCATTGTCTTTAAAGAGATACTTTGTCTTATTCTGACAGGTTGTTAAATTCTTACAGATGAGTTTGGTCCTTTTCAGACTTTCACAGAGTGGATCTGGAGAAGCTTTACAATAGGATTGATTATCCTTGTATTAGAGACACACATCTGGGGTTACTACTAGATGGCCTCAGTAATCAACAAAGGCTCTCAATTCTGGAGGGTCAGAACTCACACATCCCTCCACTCTGGGTGAACAGTTTCTGAGCCTTAGAAATGATTCAGTTTACAGCTCTCTGTAAGTTTTACTCTGGCATTCGTGACTTAACATTAAGGGGACATTCAAAAGGATTTTACTTATGTAAATTTCTGGACTAGTTTTGTTCGGGTTTGGCTCTGTGTTTTCAGTTCTGCGTAGTACCTTTCTCTCTGGAACCCTGCCATATAACATCTAACCACTTCAACCTTCCTGAACTCCAATCTCTGTCTCTTCAATTCACTGGGACTGCTTCTATGCTTCTAGGATCCCTCTCTACACCCTGAACATTGAAATGCGCCTCCAATTAAAAAAAAAGACAGGGCTATCATGTGACTTTTCTTGCTCGTTTCTCTTCAGTGCTGTGCTACTTCCAACATCTGAAAATAGGTTTGTTTTTTTTCCCCCAGTTTACTGCTTCACCATGACAGATAATAGAAATCGAGATTCTTTTCCTAAAACAGAACTACAACCATAAAAGAAAATGAATAATCCATTTTCAAATACCCAGTCAGTATTCAAATTTCTTTGAGAAGACAAATTGAATAAATATCTGCCTAGCTTCCTTTCTCTCCTCCTGCAGGCCTCTGTTAAGGTAACACATTTTATCTTATCAGAGAAGTCGAGCTGGTAAGACGAACTCTCTCATCTACCCCCTTTGATGAGATGAAATATGAACAGACCTAAAGGGAGAGAGGAAGCAGGCTTTGCAGGCGTCTGGGTGAAAAGCATTCCAGAAAGACGGTTCAGAATGCGTTGACGGCTTGGATTCAGGAGGGAGCTGGCGAAGTCTGAGGAACAGCAGAGAAACCAATGTGGGTGCAGAGAATAAATAAGGCAGAGACGGCGGAGAAGAGGCACAGGCAGGGCCAATCACACATGGGGGCCTTGGTACGGCTGAGAGGACTAGAAATGACTGGATAGTTCTGACCACAGAAGTGACGTCCCACAACTTCATTTTCTAGTGGGTTGCAGGCTGCTGGGCAGAGAACAGATGACTCTGGGACAACAGCAGACACAGGGAAACCAGTTAGTCAGCCACTGCAGTAACTCAGAGGGAAAATGGCTGATTTTGAGGGGGTAGTAGAGTTGATTATATTTTGCAAGTAAAATCAATAATAGTATTGGTACTGGATTGTCTGTGGCGTGTAACAGAAAGAAGGCAGTCAAGGAAATTTCCAAGTGTTTTAGTTCAAGTAAGGTATAATAGAGATTTCCTCGAAGGCAGGAACTGGAGCCATGAAATTAAAAGACTCTTGCTCCTTGGAAGAAAAGCTATGACAAACCAAGACAGTGTATTAAAAAGCAGAGACATCACTTTGATGACAAAGGTCTGGCAAGTCAAAGCTATGATTTTTCCAGTAGTCATGTAAGGATGTGAGAGTTGGACCATAAAGAAGGCTGAGAGTGGAAGAATTTATGCTTTTGAACTGTGGTGCTGCATAAGACTCTTGAGAGTCCCTAGAACCTCAAGGAGATGAAACCAGTCCATCCTAAAGGAAATCAACCCTGAATATTCACTGGAAGGACTGATGCTGAAGTTCCCATACTTTGGTCACCTGATGCAAAGAGTTGACTCACTGGAAAAGAACCTGATGCTGGGAAAGATTGAGGGCAGGAGGAGAAGAGGATGACAGAGGATGAGATGGTTGGATGGGATCTCAACTCAATGGAAATGAGTTTGAGCAAACTCTGAGAGATAGTGAAGGACAGGGAAGCTGGCATGCTGCAGTCCATGGGGTCGCAAAGCGTTGGACACAACTGAGTGGCTGAAGTAAGGCAGGAAAGACCAGGGAAGGAGCAGTTTGAAGGGAGACATGGGAATCAAGAGTTCAGTTGAGATTACCGATTAGATCTCCAAGTGGAAATGTCAAGTAACAAACTGGATATACATGCTGAAGTTCAGAGAGACTGGGATTGGAAACATTATTTGGGCACGGCAGTCCATTTAAAGTAAATTATATGTAATACCTCAACTGTGAATGTGAACGGATGAACCGAGGACCAAGCCCTCCAGCACAGGAGTATTTGAAGGATGGGGAAACAAAAAGAATCTTATACAGTAAAGGAGAATGAAGTAAAAAGAGTGGTGTCTGAGAAGCCAACCAGAGTCACTGTGTCAAGACTCCCGGACTGATCACTTAGGTCAAATGGTGCTGACAGATCAGGTGACGGGGGGCCTGAGGATTCACTCTGACTTCAGAAGCAGAGTTCCTGAGCCGCGGGAGGGGATGGGCCCCAGCAGGCCAGCGGAGGGCTGGTCCTTAGCAGGAGCGCAGACACTTGCTCTACGGTGCCAGGAAGAAGGCAGCATTGAGGGCACAGAACAGGTGGCCTGGTGAGCATGGGGCAGATGCACTTGCACGCGTAAGTTTTCAGTTAGCACTGTTTCCATTGTCTCAGCTTTTTCCTCCACAAATCCATTCTAGTTATTAAGCGTTCTGTTATATACCGGGCACTGTGCCAGATACCAGGGAAGCAGCTCTAAAATAAGACGAATATTATCTTGACTCTAAATATTTCCTGGAGCTAATTATTCAACATTACCACTACTACTAACAACCTGTGAGAGAAACACACTGAGCGCGGTGCTCACTGTTCTCCTCGGGCGGTAACCCTATGGTCCACAATCTGACCTGACCTCTGCCTAGACTTGGAGAGGCCTGAACTGGCACCAGGCCCTTATAGAAAATGGCCTCAAACACTATGCCCGGACACTGCCAGGAGAAACACAGCAACACAGCTCACGGTTCTCTTCCCCCAGGACTCATGAATGTGGTCCTTGGGACAGACTGGCTATACTAACACCCAAACCAGGACTCCCTCCCCACCAGGGCTCGACAGGACAGGTCCCTAACAAGTTCAACTGGCTCCTGCAGAGAGGGACAGAGGGGCTGATCATTAGGGGTGAGGGGCCTCGTCCAGGTGTCCCTGCTTCTGCCCTTATCACCCCTGTGCCCCAGCAGATGCTCAGCACAGGAGCTAGATCCACTGCAAATGTAATCAGAGTGTGCTACTTCGCCTCCAAACTCTTTAACGCCATCCCATCTCCCCCGGTGTGAGAGCCGCTGTCACGGTAAAGGACTCAGCCCTCCACCTCTGTGCCCTCGTCTTCCACCACCTCCCACCTCTTGCTCCCATTTAGCCCCACTGGCTTCCGGGCTTCAAGCTGTTTCTGCCTCAGAACCTTGACTTAAGCTGGTCCCTCTGCCTAAGAGTTTTCCCCACGAGCGGTGCCATGGCTCGCTTCCTCACTCCTCAGGTCTGTGTTCTAAAGCGTCCTTTTCTGAGTGAAGCCTCTTTTTAATTGGCCTGTTTAAACATGTACAGTCCCGCACTCACTGGCCCCTAGCCCCTCTTCTCTTTTTCTACACACTTTCCTCTGTCTCTCAGCAGGCTCCTCTGTCCATGGGATTTTCCAGGCAAGAATATTGGAGTCGGTTGCCATTTCCTCCTCCAGGGGATCTTCCTGACCCAGGGATTGAATCTGTGTCTCTTGCGTCTCCTGCATTGGCAGGCAGATTCTTTACCACTGTGCCACCTGGAAGCCCCAATTAATATTAGCATTTCTGCAATCAAACAAACTGTCACTCTTTCCCTCTTCTGTGAGCTCTCACTCCATGTGGGTATCTGGTGTTCCCAAAGACTTCTTTCAAGGCCACACACACAGTGTGTCAATGGCCCATTGCTTCTCCAGATCTCTACTGGGCATGCGGGTTGTTCTTCTGCTGTACAATTCTACGGAAGGGTCAAACCCAACCAGAAATATATTCTTCCTGAACTCCAGATGCTTTACTCGATTACCAGCAGAGTCTTGAGACACTTCTAGATTATAAGTCCAGGAGATTTAAAGTAAGGGCAGAGGAGACAGAAGCCACAAGGAGATTAAGACTGCATGCAAAGACAGAAGGAAAACCACGACACAGTATCAAGGAAGACACGAGAAGAGCATGAGATGGGAAGGAGAGATGGATCTGCTAGTGGACATGTGTGTTCTCGAGAGCTGTAAGATGACCTGCTTTGGAAAGGACCAGATAAACCAGAGATATAGATCCTTGGCCTGGAGAATCTCTGACATCAGTTTATACCATAGGAACATAGCTTTCTTGCCTATCTCATTAGCAGTCACTCTGGGGTAGAGGAAAGAGCTGATAATCCATCAGTGAGTTAGAGACTGTGGCTATACCAGTGCACACCAGAGGACTATAACATTTGTGGTCTGCAGAAAGCCATGGAGCTTGGAGGGCGTGTCACTTCTCCATCTGGGAAGAGAATCATGACATGAAGACTCTCTCTACCCAACTCTTACAGAAAACCTGGCAGTGTTTTCTTAAACAGACACCCCAGCTGAAAGCCCAACTGAGGGAGATGTAAGCATCTAGCAAAGTAGGAAAACACGCTTAAACAGAAGAGGAGGAAAGAGCTTTAGACTGGTTAGCGAGAGACCCAGGCCTGGCCGTGTCCCCTCCTCCTTGGTGGCTCTGCCTCTCTAAATTTCAGCTTTCATGTGTATAAAATGTGAGTATCAAGTTGCTCCCTCACCCTACCCCCCACAGATTACAAACTCTCTGAGGGAAGTGCTGCAGAATCATATCTGTAAGTCTGACCAAGAATAAAACTGCAAAAGAAAATGAGCTGTGTTTCTCACCTAAGTCATTCCTTCAATGGTTTCTTCACTTATTTAGGTAAATTCCCAACAGACTACTTCAACCAAACTGCCAAAATTTCTCCCAGCAAGTCAGACCATGTTACTGCTCCACTTATCACCTTGAGGAGCTATCTGGCTACCTAGATACCGAGCTGCCTGGTCTCCCCCTCATGGCCTGAAGGAGAGCCTTTCAAG
The DNA here is from genome assembly GCA_006408675.1 of Madoqua kirkii. Classification (NCBI taxonomy): domain Eukaryota; kingdom Metazoa; phylum Chordata; class Mammalia; order Artiodactyla; family Bovidae; genus Madoqua; species Madoqua kirkii. The sequence goes on from SJYC01052085.1 coordinate 36,036, forward strand.
ATCTACTGGGCCTTCACTAACCTTCCCTGATGCCAATCTCCAGCCCCTTATCCCTACCAACCCTTAAGCCATACTGAGCCTCTTGATGCTGCTGCTAAGTCACTTCGGTCGTGTTTGACTCTGTGTGACCCCATAGACGGCAGCCCACCAGGCTCCCCCATCCCTGAGATGCTCCAGGCAAGAACACTGGAGTGAGTTGCCATTTCCTTCTCCAATGCATGAAAGTGAAAGTGAAGTTGCTCAGTTGTGTCCGACTCTTAGCGACCCCATGGACTGTAGCCTACCAGGCTCCTCCGTCCATGGGATTTTCCAGGTAAGAGTACTGGAGTGGGGTGCCATTGCCTTCTCCAAACCTCCTGCAGTTTCCTAGAATAGTCTGTTCTCCCTCATGTCCATAGCCTTTCCGCCCCTACTCCTTCCCCCAGCTAACTCCTCATGCCAGGAGTCACCTACTTCATTCAGTCAGAAGTATGTTCTTACAGGCACTGTGTTGGGTCTCATGACTATAATACTGACCGCTCTTATACGTGTGTGTCCACACGCACAGTCTCCTGGACATTCTTATTACAGCATCTGTCGCTTTGTAGCGCTGTTTGTAGACACACCTGTCCAGCACTAGACTGTGTTTGCTGGGGAAGAGACAGCATCTTCTTGGCTGCTGTGCCCTCAGAATGGCCCCTGGCACAGTCAGAGCTCAGCACTGTCCATTAAGTGGTGAATGAGTTCCTGAACAGCGACATAAGTCTGTGCCTAGTAGAGATCATGTGGGGGGCTGGAGTGGGGCGGCAGTGCAGTGAAAAGAGGGTCCTGAACTCCCTGAGACTCTGGATAATTTACTTGTCATCTTTGTACACGAGTCTGTCCGTCAGTAAAGTGGAGATAATTAGAGTAGGTACCTACCAGGCTGGAAGGAAGCTTTAGAGTTGGAAAAGGGCTTAGCACAGGGCCTGGCACCTAGAGGGCACTCAACAATGATTAGCTGCTAAAAGTCAAAGGAGAAGGTGAGCTTTGTTAGAAAAATTTTGAATCTATTAATATCATCTCCTTGCCTGGAAAACAGCTGAACCCTAAATAAGCCTGAGGCCCAGATCTGTTGCACAGAACCTGCTGTTGAGCTGGAGCTTGGATTTTAGGGCTTGAAGGTTGAGGGCTTCTCGGCATATTCTCCCACCTGTGAGTTAAAAGAACGCCTAAGTCCCAACTCAAAAATCAGAAGGTAACCCAGAAGAAACAGACAAGCCTCCCAGGTAGTCTGGGGGGTCTGAGGACAGTGTAAAGAAACCCTATGTAGGGGAAGGGGCTATGGCCATTTAAGGAGTTCACACAGTTAAGTCTTACAGGAATCTGAAGGGGGAATCCCTTCTGAAAAGCACCTGAGGCAGGGATCGGGGCGAACAGTCTTTTGAACTGTCAAGCCCCATATCAGCAGCCTATAGGCCTTACTTAGAACCTGCCTGAATGAAAAGCTACTCATTTCCCTCAAGGCTTCCCAGCATGTCCCAATCTGTTCCCCTGCCAGTCATCCCCATTAATTACCAGGGACCTTGCTCTCTGGGCTCCAGACATCCTTGAGTGAAGGGGTTGCCTGAAGGAGGCTCCAGTGCCCAACATCCTTACCCTCTAAGCCCCTGGGCTCTATGTACTCATCTTGACTGACACGCTAGGGGCAGGAGTCCAGGGGGCTCAGCTTGGATATATCCCCATCCCTGAGATGCTCCAGGCAAGAACACTGGAGTGAGTTGCCATTTCCTTCTCCAATGCATGAAAGTGAAAGTGAAGTTGCTCAGTTGTGTCCGACTCTTAGCGACCCCATGGACTGTAGCCTACCAGGCTCCTCCGTCCATGGGATTTTCCAGGTAAGAGTACTGGAGTGGGGTGCCATTGCCTTCTCCAAACCTCCTGCAGTTTCCTAGAATAGTCTGTTCTCCCTCATGTCCATAGCCTTTCCGCCCCTACTCCTTCCCCCAGCTAACTCCTCATGCCAGGAGTCACCTACTTCATTCAGTCAGAAGTATGTTCTTACAGGCACTGTGTTGGGTCTCATGACTATAATACTGACCGCTCTTATACGTGTGTGTCCACACGCACAGTCTCCTGGACATTCTTATTACAGCATCTGTAGCTTTGTAGCGCTGTTTGTAGACACACCTGTCCAGCACTAGACTGTGTTTGCTGGGGAAGAGACAGCATCTTCTTGGCTGCTGTGCCCTCAGAATGGTCCCTGGCACAGTCAGAGCTCAGCACTGTCCATTAAGTGGTGAATGAGTTCCTGAACAGCGACATAAGTCTGTGCCTAGTAGAGATCATGTGGGGGGCTGGAGTGGGGCGGCAGTGCAGTGAAAAGAGGGTCCTGAACTCCCTGAGACTCTGGATAATTTACTTGTCATCTTTGTACACGAGTCTGTCCGTCAGTAAAGTGGAGATAATTAGAGTAGGTACCTACCAGGCTGGAAGGAAGCTTTAGAGTTGGAAAAGGGCTTAGCACAGGGCCTGGCACCTAGAGGGCACTCAACAATGATTAGCTGCTAAAAGTCAAAGGAGAAGGTGAGCTTTGTTAGAAAAATTTTGAATCTATTAATATCATCTCCTTGCCTGGAAAACAGCTGAACCCTAAATAAGCCTGAGGCCCAGATCTGTTGCACAGAACCTGCTGTTGAGCTGGAGCTTGGATTTTAGGGCTTGAAGGTTGAGGGCTTCTCGGCATATTCTCCCACCTGTGAGTTAAAAGAACGCCTAAGTCCCAACTCAAAAATCAGAAGGTAACCCAGAAGAAACAGACAAGCCTCCCAGGTAGTCTGGGGGGTCTGAGGACAGTGTAAAGAAACCCTATGTAGGGGAAGGGGCTATGGCCATTTAAGAGTTCACACAGTTAAGTCTTACAGGAATCTGAAGGGGGAATCCCTTCTGAAAAGCACCTGAGGCAGGGATCGGGGCGAACAGTCTTTTGAACTGTCAAGCCCCATATCAGCAGCCTATAGGCCTTACTTAGAACCTGCCTGAATGAAAAGCTACTCATTTCCCTCAAGGCTTCCCAGCATGTCCCAATCTGTTCCCCTGCCAGTCATCCCCATTAATTACCAGGGACCTTGCTCTCTGGGCTCCAGACATCCTTGAGTGAAGGGGTTGCCTGAAGGAGGCTCCAGTGCCCAACATCCTTACCCTCTAAGCCCCTGGGCTCTATGTACTCATCTTGACTGACACGCTAGGGGCAGGAGTCCAGGGGGCTCAGCTTGGATATAAAATGCTGAACTACCCTCAGCACCTTGAAGCAGGAAACCTAATTTCACTCACTAAAGTACTTAATTTCACACATTTCTCTTTTCGTTAAGCATTCCTGTTGCTCAAACCCTTGGGCCCATGCTACTTTTACTCAGGGCCTTGGAATAATTTAAATTAGTCTGGGTAAGTTAATATGCAAATCTGGGAAGACTGACGTGGGCACCGGACCATGGAGGAAATGATTTGCAGTCCCCAATGAGGTGCCTCTATGTTGGTCAAAAAAGTCAGTTTACTGTAAATAATTTGCATTTCAGACTTATAGAACTTTTAGTGCTGGAAATTACATCAAAATTTCAAGAAAATTAAGGAACTTATCCAAGGTCACACACCCAGTAAGTGACCAGGGTAGAAAGAACTGAACCAAGGGCTTCCTGAATTAAGGTAATTGACAGCCTGCAATTCTGCTACTGCTCAGCTAAAAGCCGTCCACCAAGACATTCGGGATTTTAATTATCAGGGGGAGGGGGCAGAAGCATGGAGGAAAGCAACAAACATTATTTTTTCCAGCCTGTAATGGTTTTTCCCGTAACATACTTTATATACCTACTTGAACAAGCACAGATGAAAGTACATTTCCGTGTTAAGGAAATTTTACTTCCCTAATTACCACAAAAATTTTCAAAGCATAAGCTTCGGAAGTAAGGCTTTGTGAAGATAAAAAGCGGGCACACCAAGGTATGCATGGTGTTGGGAGTCTTGTAAAAAGATTTTCAATGTTTTGGGTCATTTCCTTTTGCGGAGACTCCAATTTGATACAAACGTGCAGATCTTAGAATCTGTTTCATTAAACAAAGCCACAACTTCTGTAAACAGCTGTGGGAGAGGCAGGAGGAATCTGAGAAGACAGGCCATCCACGTTTGATGCTCAGGAGCCAGGAGGGTGCCAAGAGGCTGGCAGTGTTAACCTTTAGGGAACACGGTCAGTGAGCTGGAACTGTCTCACTAAGCAACCGGTTAGTGATTCTCTTACCACATTAACCTCCTAAGTAAGCAGGTGACATGTAACACGGTATACCGAAGAATGGGCTAGTTCCGCATGAAGTCTTTCCTATGTCTGAGTAGCTATAAACTCTTTGATGTTAATCAGAAAACATTCGAGAGTCTTTTTCCTTCATTAAGTGTTAGTTACTCAGTCATATCCGACTGAGTCTTTGTGACCCCATAGGCTTAGAATGCCAAGCTCCTCTGTCCATGGAATTTCCCAAGTAAGAATACCGGATTGGAGTAGCCATTCTCATCTCCAGGAGATCTTCTCAACCCAGGAATCGAACCCAGGTCTCCTGCATTGTAAGGTAGATTCTTTACCATCTGAGCCACCAGGGAAGCCTTTTCCTTCTTTAGCTGCTTTCAACCCCAATTCTATTTCCTGGAGATGCAAAGACCATAGTGGTCAAGAGCATGGACTCTAGGGCCAAAACTTCCAGACTCAAATTTCAGATTTTCTGCCTCCTATCTGGAGAATATCCTCACTATGGCTAAGGATATGTTAACTGTAAAACTGAGATAATAACAGAATGTACTTCATAGGGTTATTGTAAAGATTTGAGGGAGTTAATACACATACCTATAATATGTACACAGTATGTATATATGATAATAAATATGTGTATTATAAAATGTTTATATCAAAATGTTACTGAATAATTTATTTTTAATCATCTAAACCAAATCAGTGAAGATAAAGGTAGAGAATAGCACTATTCAATATGAATATAAGGCAAGCCACATCATAAGCCACAATTTTAAATTTTCTGATAGCCACATTATAAAAGCTGAAATTAATAATAGATTTTATCTAAGCTAATATATCTAAAATATTAGTATTTCAACAGGATTGAAATGTTTTAATTGTTGAAACATTTTTACATTTTTTGTATCGAGTCTTTGAAATTTGGTGTGCATTCTACACTTTTATATGTAGCATCCTTCGATTTAGCTGGCCACATTTGGAGTGCTCAGTATCCACGTGTGACAAGTGGCTACCATATTGGATAGTGCAGGTATACACACTCAAGTTATTAGTGTAGGCTACCTCGTGAGGCTGACTTGGAGGCGGGGTGAGGGTGCTAGGAACATCTTGATCAATTCTACATTGTTTACTATGTAACAATGAAGACACAAGTCTTTAAAATTCAGTAGGTTATAAAGAAGTAAGGGAAAAAATAAAAAGCAAAAACTAAATAGCTGCAGGAGAGGCAGGAAGAACCTGAAACATCCACAGAAATACAAAGGAAAGCAAGTTAATCAGGGAATTAGGAGAACTGGGTTCTAGGTCATAAGTGGTACCTTCAGAAAAGCCTTTCCCTTTCCTGGACATCAGTTTCATTATACTTAGTTTAGACCTGTATGATTACTTATAACCTTCCAGTTCTTAAAATGTACAAATGTCAGCCATTATATTTCTAATTATTACCTCCAAGAATCTGTCAACAGATGAGAATTCTCTCCTCACACCTGGAGATGATTTATCTGTAAGCAGGACAGATGGCACGAATTCTTGCAGCCTGATCATTTCCTAACTCTACATCTGCCTTTGAAAGCGTATTTTTGTGCGCTGCTGGCTCTCAACATCCCAAGCTCCAAAGAGCTTATTACATTTACCTGCACCCTGGTTCCTTCCGTGGTCCCTATGGTCACACACACCCGAGATCTGAAAACAATGAGCCTGACCTTCTCACTCCCCCGCAGGAATGATTTGGTCCGAATGCAAGGAAATCTGGGAGGAGGGGCCGCGGGAGTACATACTGCACCTGTGGAACCTGCTGGATTTCGGGATGCTGTCCATTTTCGTGGCCTCCTTCACGGCGAGGTTCATGGCTTTCCTGAAGGCCAGCGAGGCCCAGCTGTATGTGGACCAGCACGTGCAGGATGACACGCTGCACAACGTCTCGCTTCCACCGGAAGTGGCCTACTTCACCTACGGTGAGTCAGAAGTTGCGGTGAGGATGATGAGGCTGCAGGTGTTTGCTGTGCGTTGATTGGCTTGTTTGCAGGGCGTGGCCAGGAGCTTGGGCGCTCCACAGTTGGTGGTTTATAACGTCGCCGTGGCGCACTTTGGTCTGTTCTGCTGTCAAAGCAGACACTCCTCACCACTTCCCAAGGAAGTTCTGGTCCGTGCAATAAACTAGCAATAGAATGTGGAATTAATAACTATGACAAATGTATCCATTTGTGTTGGAAAGGATGGATTTGTTTTGGAAAGACTCTTGGAGCCTCCGTGGGATTCTTTTCTTTCTTTCTTTTCTTTTTTTTTTTGAAGAAATCTCATTTTTTATGTGGAACCCCGGAGTTTTTCCTTCCATATTGGATCCATGTGTTCTGTGTAAGAATAAGTCTGCTTTCCCAGTTCAAAAGTTATTTTCTCATGGTAAGATATGTTCTTAGAAGATGCCTTAATTCTTTCAAATCACAAGGCCATACAATGTGAGGTACTAGATTGAATTTTCAGTAGTAATAGGAAGAGTTATGGCTTCCTTGGTGGCTCAGATGGTAAAGCGTCCACTTGCAATGTGGGAGACCCGGGTTCGATCCCTGGGTTGGGAAGATCCCCTGGAGAAAGAAATGGCAACCCACTCCAGTGTTCTTGCCTGGAGAATCCCATGGACAGAGGACTCTGATAGGCTACAGTCCATGGGGTCGCAAAGAGTTATAAGAGTTATAGCATTTATCAAGGACCCACTTAGATGTCAGAAACTGTATAGACATTTTACACTATAAACTTCAGTCCTTGCAGCAGCCCCATGGAAAGGTTGTTTTTGTTGTTCCTATTTTATTGATGAAAAAACAGGTTTTCATGGCATGGTTTATAATGTTCCCAGAAATACAGGATTGCCTTGGATAGCAAGGGATCCTCGTTCAACATGAAATGAAAACCATGCAGAATGGCATAGCCTTTATGTCCCCAGGCTTTAGAGTTAAAGAGACCTGAACTCAAATCTACTTCTGCAGCTTACTGTAAGGACTTGTTTGCTTCATTTTTCTGACCCTCAATTTTCCTGTATGTAAAAGTGGGATAATGCATATGTCGAAAGTTTGTGTTGAGGGTTAAATAAGATAGTACACATGAAGAATTCTGCACTGTGTCCTGAAATATTAAATGCTCACTGATAGTAACGGTTATTATCACTACTCCCTCTTGGGGTCATTTTCTTGCTCGATCATTATATCTTCTGTACGAAAGGAGAAAGATGAGTGGGGGAGAAGAAACAATAGATATGTGTTGCTACCAGTCAATTAGCTGGACATTACAGTGGCAGCTGCTACATCACGAAGGTTTTGAGTGTCAAATGTCCCTGTTATATGAAAGCCACATGGTGCTGTGACCACTGAATCTTGATCCAGTGCAGTAGTGATCGGCAGAATGTTGGCCCCTTAAAAGTTGAGTTGTTGCCCATATTCAATGTAGATTGAGGTAGGCAGATTATGTTAAATGTAAATGTGGGAAACCCCCCGCCCCCGCTAGTTAAGAAATAGAGTCTTGTAGTATTATAAATCATCACCTCTTCATTTAGCAAATCCAGACATTTTTAAAACATGGGCTTGTAAATTTTCTCTTCTATGCTGCTCAGGGTTCATTAAGGCAAGATGAGAGAATCTTGATACTGCATTGAATACTTTTCTTAGGGCTGTGATTCAAGCCACAGTATTGTTCACTGGTGACCTCTATTCTTTTTACGGATTGTATTAAAGTCGCACCCAGCCCAAAGCTTTGCACTTTATTGTCCTCGCAATGTGGTTCACCCTGTGCCCTTGAAACCTTTTTTAGCTCAAAGGCTTGGCTTGTGCCCCAGTTATGGAGGCAGAGTGCCCTCTAGTGGTCATCCAAGCAGTGGTTCCTTCTAACTTCTACAGCACCGAGTAGGCAGGTGTTTTTCAGGTTGCAATTTATTTCCTAGAAACAGCTGCAAGAGGAAGAAAATCCCTTTGTCTATGCTTTTACAACCATCAAAACTCTTAAAAGCCAATCAAACCTGAATCAGTTCAGTAAATTTGCTCAGTCGTGTCCAACTCTTTGTGACCCCATGGACTGCAGCACACCAGGCCTCCCTGTCCATCACACAACTCCCAGAGTTTACTCACACTCATGTCCATTGAGTCAGTGATACCATCCAACCATTTCATCCTCTGTCGTCCCCTTCTCCTCCTGCCCCCAATCCCTCCCAGCATCAGGGTCTTTTCAAATGAGTCAGTTCTTCACAACAGGTGGCCAAAGTACTGGAGTTTTAGCTTCAGCATCAGTCCTTCCAATGAATATTCGGGACTGATTTCCTTTTGGATGGACTGGTTGGATCTCCTTGCTGTCCAAAGGACTCTCAAGAGTCTTCTCCAACACCAATTTAAAAGCATCAGTTCTTTGGCCCTTAGCTTCCTTTATAGTCCAACTCTCACATCCATACATGACTACTGGAAAAACCATAGCTTTAACTAGAAGGACTTTTGTTGGCAATTAATGTCTCTACTTTTTAATATGCTAAGTTTGTCATAACTTTTCTTCTAAGGAGCAAGCGTCTTTTAAGTTCATGGCTGCAGTCACCATCTGCAGTGATTTTGGAGCCCCCCAAAATAAAGCCTGTCATTCTTTCCATTGTTTCCCCATCTATTTGCCATGAAATGATGGGACCAGATGCCATGATCTTAGTTTTCTGAATGTTGAGATTTAAGCCAAATTTTTCACTCTCCTCTTTCACTTTCATCAAGAGGCTCTTCAATTCTTCACTTTCTGCCATAAGGGTAGTGTCATCTGCGTATCTTAGGTCATTGATATTTCTCCCAGCAATCTTGATTCCAGCTTGTGCTTCATTCAGTCCAGATTTCTTATGATGTACTCTGCATATAAGTTAAATAAGCAGGGTGACAATATACAGCCTTGCCACACTCCTTTCCCAATTTGGAACCAGTCTGTTGTTTCATGTCCAGTTCTGTTACTTCTTGACCTGCATACAGATTTCTCAGGAGGCAGGTCAGGTGGTCTGACATTCCCATCTCTTGAAGAATTTTCCACAGTTTGTTGTGATCCATACAGTCAAAGGCTTTGGCATAGTCACTAAGGTAGATGCTTTTGAATACTTTTCACTAAAATTTCTGACTGGGTCAGACTTCCCTGGTGGCTCAGATGGTAGAGCATCTGCCTACAATGCGGGAGACCCAGGTTCAGTCCCTGGGTTGGGAAGATCCTCTGGAGCAGGAAATGGCAACCCACTCCAGTACTCTTGCCTGGATAATCCCATGGACAGAGGAGCATTGTAGGCTACAGTCCATGGGGTTGCAAAGAGGACACGACTGAGCGACTTCACTTCTCACTTCTGACTGGGTCACTAGGATCTGATAACAGCTATCTTAATAGATTATCTTACTTAACAGATTATCTTAATAGATAACAGCTGTCTTAACAGGTTACAAGAGTGGCTTTTATTATTACAGCTGAGGTTTAAAATAATAAATTATCAGTTCAGTTCAGTCATTCAGTCGTGTCCTACTCTTTGCAACTCCATGAATCGAAGCATGCCAGGCCTCCCTGTCCATCACCAACTCCCGGAGTTTACTCAGACTTGCGTCCATCGAGTCCAGGGATGCCATCCAGCCATCTCATCCTCTGTCGTCCCCTTCTCCTCCTGCCCCTAGTCCCTCTCATCATCAGAGTCTTTTCCAATGAGTCAACTCTTTGCATGAGGTGGCCAAAGTACTGGAGTTTCAGCCTCAGCATCATTCCCTCCAAAGAAATCCCAGGGCTGATCTCCTTCAGAAATGACAGGTTGGATCTCCTTGCAGTCCAAGGAAGAAGTCCAAGAGTCCTCTCCAACACCACAGTTCAAAAGCATCAGTTCTTCAAGACTCAGCTTTCTTCACAGTCCAACTCTCACATCCATACATGAGTACTAGAAAAACCATAGCCTTGACTAGATGGACCTTAGTCGGCAAAGTAATGTCTCTGCTTTTGAATATGCTATCTAGGTTGGTCATAACTTTTCTTCCAAGGAGTAAGCATCATTTAATTTCATGGCTGCAGTCACCATCTGCAGTGATTTTGGAGCCCAAAAAAAGAAAGTCTGACACTGTTTCCACTGTTTCCCCATCTATTTGCCATGAAGTGATGGGACCAGATGCCATGATCTTCGTTTTCTGAATGTTGAGCTTTAAGCCAACTTTTTCACTCTCCAATTTCACTTTCATCAAGAGGCTTTTTAGTTCCTCTTCACTTTCTGCCATAAGGGTGGTGTCATCTGCATGTCTGAGGTTATTGATATTTCTCCCAGCAATCTTGATTAAATTATAGGGAGAGATAAAAACAAAATTCCTTTTGGCATCCTGTCTGAAGAATCTGAGTCCTATTTCATGCTATCCAAATGTGCTATTTATCTATAGAGAGGGCAACAGATATATTGGAAAAATATCATTTGGTCCCCTACTTCTCTTTCTGAGTTATGCCCTTGATGAGGACACAAAGTCCATAAATTTTTCTATTTCCATTTATAATTTAGAATGCACTACATGAAACTGGCAAGTAGAGGCCTGGCTTCCATTACTAAAGATCTCTTACTGCCCTTTATTATTGTAATTGTTTAACAGAGTCTATGCAAATAAAGAACAAAATCCTTCTTCTTCCTTCTCTCTTGTGGGCTAAAAATCAGTATGTAATATCCTTACTATTTGCATTTAGCTGGCTCTGAAAAGGACCCCATACCCCAAATCCAATCTTTAGAATGGCAATAATAGTACCTACTCTACAGGGCTGTTGTGAAAATTACAGCTAATGTAAGTGTAAGGGCTAATTTAGGTTTCTCTATGTTTCTCCATTTAAGTTTCACTTAGTATTTCTCAACAGGGACACAATTGACTTGTTCAGCAGGGCAGTCCTCATGGAGCAGGTCTGTCTGGAACCCTGCAGGATATTAGCATCCCAGTAATACTCCTACTCAGTCACTGAGATGACCACGGATGCCCCTCAACACATACCACCCTAGGAGGAAGGTGCTACTATCACTTGAAAAGCACTGTTTTATGTCTTGACACATAGTAGGAGCTTATTAAAGAAAGCTGCTGCTCTCTGCACCATCAGAACTACGATAGGAATGCTGTACAGGTTTTCTCTGCTGTAGGAATACACGCAGGGTGGTGCAGACCCTCACCAGTGACCACAAGCAGAATCTCCCCAGCACAGGACAGGTCCCAGGACTCTTGCCACGTGGAACAGGGATGCCATAGAAATCCTGGATGGCTGGTCACCACTTCGGGTCCTTAGCTCACCCAAGGAGCAACTCCCAGGCACACAGTGTCTGGGACACAACCCAGGAGCATCTTCTCAGGCAAGAACCTTCAGATTCCTGACCCCCGTGTGTGTTGTCACTTCAGTCCTGCCTGACTCTTTGTGACCCCATGGACTGTAGCCCTCCAGGCTCCTCTGTCCATGGGGATTCTCCAGGCAAGAATACTGGAGTAGGTTGTGATGCCCTCCTCCAGGGGATCTTCTCGACCCAGGGATCGAACACGCGTCTCCTGTGACTCCTGCATTGCAGGCAAATTCTTTACCACTGAGCCACCAGGGAAGCCCCTTCCTGGCCCCCATGTGAGCTCATTTGTTCTGATTTATGGCTAAACTTGTGGTTAGGATTTCATTCAATCATTTAACAAGTATTTCTCAGCACCTGCTGTAGGCCAGACCCTTGTCCCGAGGGAGCCCTGGGTGGTCTGCAATTTGTTTTCCAGCTAGGCACTTTACATATATGACTTTATTTCATCCTCATCACAGTTCTGTAAGGTTGATGATATTATCCCCCATTTGCAGATGGGGAAAACGAAGCTTACAAGGTTCACTGGACAGCCTCTTCTAAAAGTGGTGCTGGGTAAACTGGACAGCTACATGTCAAAGAATTAAATCAGAACATTCTCTAAACCATACATAAAAACAAACTCGAAATGGATCAAAGACCTAAATGTAAGGCTGGACACTACAAAGCCCTTGGAGGAAAACATAGTCAGAACATTCTTTCACATAAATTATAGCAATATCTTTTTTTGATCCACCTCCTAGAGTAATGAAAATAAAAACATAAATAAGCAAATGGGACCCAATTCAACTTAAAAGCTTCTGCACAGCAAAGGGAGCCATCAACAACATGAAAACACAATCCACAGAATGGGAGAAAATATATGCAAATAATGCAAATGACAAGGAATTAATCTCCAAAATATATAAAAGCTCATGCAGCTCTATGTCATAAAAACAACCCAATCAAAAACTGGGCAGAAGATCTAAGTAGACACCTCTCCAGAGAAAACATACAGATGGCCAAAAAGCACGTAAAAGATGCTCAACATCACTGATTATCAGAAGCATACAAAGCAAAACTAAATGAGGTGTCACCTCACACCACTCAGAATTGTGCTGTTGTTCAGCCACTCAGTCGTGTCCGACTCTTTGCAACTCCATGCACTGAGGCACACCAGGCCTCCCTGTCCTTCACCATCTCCCAGAGCTTGCTCATACTCACGTCCATCGAGCCAGTGATGCCATCCAGCCATCGCATCCTCTGTTGTCCCCTTCTCCTCCTGCCCTCACTCTTTCCCAGCATCCTGACTCTTTTACAATGAGTTGGGTCTCCGCATCAGGTGGCCAAAGTATTGGAGTTTTAGCTTCAGCCTCAATCCTTCCAATGCATATTCAGAATTGATTTCCTTTAGGATTGACTGGTTTGATCTTGTTGCAGTCCAAGGGACTCTCAAGAGTCTTCTCTAACACCACAGTTCAAAAGCATCAGTTCTTTGGCACTCAGCTTTCTTTGTTGTCCAACTCTCACATCCATACAAGACTACTGGAAAACCATAGCTTTGACTAGATAGACCTCTGTTGGCAAAGTAATGTCTCTGCTTTATAATATGCTGTCTAGGTTGGTCAGAGCTTTTCTTCCAAGGAGCAAGTGTCTTTTAATTTCATGGCTGCAGTCACCACCTGCAGGAACCCCCAAAAATAAAGTTTCTCACTGTTTCCATGGTTTCCCCATCTATTTGCCATGAAATGATGGGACCAGATGCCAGAATCTTAGTTTTTTGAATGTTGAACTTTAAGCCAGCTTTTTCACTCTCCTCTTTCACCTTCACAAAGAGGATCTTTCGTTCCTCTTCACCTTCTATCATAAGGGTGGTGTCATCCTCATATCTGAGGTTATTGATATATATCTCCCCGCAATCTTGATTCCAGCTTGTGCTTCATCCAGCCCAGCATTTCACATGATGTACTCTGCATATAAGTTAAGTAAGCAAGGTGACAATATACAGTCTTGATGTACTCTTTTCCCAATTGGGAACCAGTCCATTGTTCCATGTCTGGTTCTAACTGTTGCTTCTTGGCCTGCACACAGGTTACTCAGGAGGCAGGTAAAGTGGTCTGGTACTCCCGTCTCTAAAATTTTCCAGTTTGTTGTGATCCACACGGTCAAAGGCTTTAGCATAGTCAATGAAACAAAAATAGATGTTTTTCTGGAATTCTCTTGCTTTTTCTATGATCCAATGAATGTTAGCAATTTGATCTCTGGTTCCTCTGCCTTTCCTAAATTTAGCTTGAACATCTGGAAGTTCTCAGTTCACGTACTGCTGAAACCTAGCTTGCAGAGTTTTGAGCATTACTTTGCTAGCATGTGAAATGAGTGGGAATGTGTGGTAGTTTCAACATTCTTTGGCACTGCCTTTCTTTGAGATTGAAATGAAAACTGACATTTTCCAGTCGGAATGGCCATCATCAAAGGTCTGTAAACAACAAATGCTGGAGAGTGGAAAAAAAGGGAACCCACCTACACTGATAATGGGAATATAAATTGGTACAATCACTAACTAGGAATCAAACTACCATATGACCCAACAGTCCCACTACTGGGCATACACCCTGAAGAAACCATAACTGAAAAAGACACATGTACCCCAGTGTTCACTGCAGCACTATTTACAATAGCTAGGACACGGAAGCTACCTAGATGTCCATCAACAGATGAATGGATAAATTTGTGGTGCACATACACAATGGAATATTACTCAGCCATAAAAAGGAACGCACTGGAGTCAGTTCTAATGAAGTAGATGAACCTAGAGCCTATTATATGGAGTGAAGTGAGTCAGCAAAACAAATATTGTATATTAATGCATATGTAGGGAATCTAGAAAGATGGCACTGATGACCCAATTTTCAGGGCAGCATTATAGACACAGGCATAGAGAACAGATCTGTGGGCAAAGTGGGGGAGGGAGGGGGTGATACAGATTGTGAGGCAGCATTGCAACATGAGTATCCATGTGCAAAGTCAGGCAGCCAGTGGGAACTCGCTGTGCGGCCCAGGGGGCTTCAGTCAGGCACTCTGTAACAACCTAGAGTGGGGGTGGGTGGGAGGCAGAGGGAGGTTTTCAGGAGGGAGGGGACAAACGTACACCTACAACTGATCCATGCTGATATATGGCAGAAACCAGCGCAATATTGTAATGCAAATATCCTCCAAGTAAAAATAAATGTAAATTTTTTTTAAAAAACTTAGAACTACCGTATGATCCAGCAACCCCACTCCTGGTCACATACACAGAGAAAACCCTAATTTGAAAAGATACATGCACCCCAATGTTCACTGCAGCACGATTCACAATAGTCACGGCATGGAAGCAACCGAAATGTCCGCTGACAGAGGAATGAATGAAGAAACTGTGGTACACAGACACAGTGGACTGTTACTGAGCCATAAAAAAATGAAATAATGCCATTCACTGCAGTACAGATGGCTCTAGAGACTATCATACTAAGGAAGGCAGAGAAAGACAAATATCATATAACACTCATATGTGGAATCTAATTATTTTTAAGATACAAATCAACTTATTTACAAAATAGAAGCAGACTTACAGATATCAAATACAAACTTACGGTTACCAAAGAGCAGAAGGACAAATCAGGAGCTTGGAATGAAAATACACACTATATATAAGACAGATGATCTATAGGGACCTACTGTACAGTAGGGAACTCCACCCAGTATTCTGTGATAACCTATATGAGAAGAGAATATTAAAAAAAATGTATGACTGAATCACTTTGCTATATACTTGAGACTAATACAACATTATAAACCAACTATACTCCAATAAAATTAAAATATTAAAAGAAAATTTAAGTGACAATAAAAGATTTCAAAGGAAAAATAAAAATGTTAGCCACTGTCTAGAAAGGCCGCTTTCAACCTCAGGTCTTCCTGACGCCTAGGTCTGTGCTCCTCACCACCACCATCTGGTGATGGGAGACCCCTGCTTATAGAGCTCCAACCCTGGGGAGGAAGATGGGATAGCAAGCAGCGTGGTCAGGGCCACGACAGGAGAGTACACAGGCTACCCTGGGAGCAGAGAGGGGAGCGGGGAGGCCGCCCAGAAGGCTACGGGGTGCAGGGGAGGGGGGCGGAGCTGTCTCTTATACACATCTCCACTCAGTCGTGTCCGACTCTTTGCAACTCCATGCACTGAGGCACACCAGGCCTCCCTGTCCTTCACCATCTCCCAGAGCTTGCTCATACTCACGTCCATCGAGCCAGTGATGCCATCCAGCCATCGCATCCTCTGTTGTCCCCTTCTCCTCCTGCCCTCACTCTTTCCCAGCATCCTGACTCTTTTACAATGAGTTGGGTCTCCGCATCAGGTGGCCAAAGTATTGGAGTTTTAGCTTCAGCCTCAATCCTTCCAATGCATATTCATGGCGGAGAGGCTGCCCAGAAGGCCAGGGGTGTGGGGGAGGGGGGCAGGGTGGTAGAGAGGGCACAGAGGACTTCCCAAAAGAGATGACACTAGAGCAGAGTCTGGAAGGAACACGGGAATTGAAGTGAGGGGAGGGTGCTCTAGACAGATGAGCCAGCATATTCCAAGAGGGAGGGTGGCACCTTCGGTGTATTGGGATTAAAGACAAGGGCATGCAGACAAGTGATGAGGTCGGAGGCCTCTACAGATACCTAACTGGTTTCTCTTCCAGAGCAGATCCTGTGGCCCAGTGAGTAACCCAGGTTGTTTTCTTTTAGCCAGGGACAAGTGGTGGCCTTCAGACCCTCAGATCATATCAGAAGGGCTATACGCGATAGCTGTTGTGCTGAGCTTCTCTCGAATCGCATACATCCTGCCAGCCAACGAGAGTTTTGGGCCTCTGCAGATCTCCCTGGGGAGAACCGTGAAAGATATCTTCAAGTTCATGGTCATTTTCATCATGGTATTTGTGGCCTTCATGATTGGGATGTTCAATCTGTACTCCTACTACCGAGGTGCAAAGTACAACCCAGCGTTTACAACGTAAGTATCCCAGAGCCCTCTCCTGAGGAGCACCCTGGCTCCCCAGGCATCCTTGGATGTCTCTTGCAGGTGGTTCCTTGCAGGAGACTCGAGTTTCCTTGGCATTTCTAAAGGTTAAAGGTGACTTTAGTCAACGGTGGTTTCAAGTTCAGGTTCTGGTATTGGAAGAACAGAAGAGCTACGTTAAACCTTCACTTAAATCTCACATGTTTTGTGGCCATGAGCATGTTCCTTAACTTCTATAAGTTTTAGTTTCCTCATCTTTAAAATTAGGCAACTAATAATTCCTTCTTAATAGGGATAGTGTGAGGATTCAGTAAGGTGATTTAGCTGCCACATAGTAAAATAAATGTAATTATTACAATAAACTTAATCTGTGTTACCTAGAAAGCAAAGCCCTGGGCAAGTCTTGCATGCCAACATTTCATTGGAGAGGAGGAGTTGCAATCCAAATGAAATAAGATAGAAGGCAAAAAGAAAATGGCGTGTGGGAGGAGGAAAGCACATACATGTTGCCGATTGGGCCACCATCCACCAAGACCCGCAACTTGGTCATGATGGACTTCTACAGGGAGACCTACAGTGCTGCACTGCAGTAGCCTATCAGGATAGAATTAGAGAATTTATCAGCCACATCTTTCCCACCTGCTTTCTCTCATTAGTCAAATTCACTCAACAGGACATTCATGAACCTAACGCTTCCAGGTTAGCCTCTGGGGAGGCCACATCCACACAAGCCTGCCTGTGGGCGCAGCTCCGCAGCTCTCCACGCCTGGCCGGGGAGACCAGCGCTGTGTACAGGCAGCAAGCAAGTTCTGCAGCATCACAGGCCTCAGCAGCACAGAAGGCCCAGGCAGGGGAGGCAAGAGCAGGTGGAGTGACCTGAGACAAGGTGCTTGTCAGGCCAACTAACCTCGGGGTCCAGAAGGAGCTGCTGCAGACAGAGCAAGCAATGCCTCGGCCTCCCCCAACCCCGCCCCCGCCCCGGGGTGGGGACAGAGCTCACCAAGCCGATGTCCACAAAGACCTGGAGCTCCTCCCCTCTGGGGGATGC
This sequence comes from Madoqua kirkii, assembly GCA_006408675.1. NCBI lineage: Eukaryota > Metazoa > Chordata > Mammalia > Artiodactyla > Bovidae > Madoqua > Madoqua kirkii. Next base: position 53,665 of record SJYC01052085.1, read on the forward strand.
TGGGTGGTCTCCCAGAGGGTCCTCGGTAACACCGAGCAATAGTCTAGTAGAAGAATCTGGCAAATCTGAGCTTATATCCTGGCATGGGCATTTAGTAGCTAATGACCTTAAGCCAGGTGACTTGATTGGTCTGAGCCTCTGTGTTCTCACTGGCACAATGGAAATAAGGCTCATAAAGACCTCACAATAAGGTTCATAAATACCTTCACGAATATACAAAGCAGTTCTGTAAAGTGCCTGAAGCCCAGAAGCGTTTCCAGTCCAGGCCCTGCCCCAGACTCACCCCATCCCAGAATTGCTCCCAGCCTCCGTGGCTTTCATCCAGAGTCTGGACAGAAGGACAGTCAGGTCTCCAGCCCCAAGCACGGCAGCTGGGACCAACAGGGCTAAACTCTTGCTGACATGGGTCCCCAAGAAGCCCCAAGGGGGCTGGAATTTTTTTTCCAACCAGTGACAAGGGTGGAGCACACCATGCAGACTCCCTGAGCAGGTCCCACCTTGCGGTCGGACCTCCACTTGACCCTTCTCCCAGAGAAATCACCCTTCAAGGGAAGGTCCATGACTTGAAGAACCCAGACTGAATTCGATGGACCCCAGGCCCCTCAGCTCTGAATCGTGGACTGCACTGCTCAGCCCAAGTGGAACTACCTAGAAGCGTGGGCCCCTGGAGCTGCTGAAGCACAGAAGCTGTTACTCTCTGAGGCAGGGAATCAGTGTGTGTTCACAGAGAGCCGGGGCCTGGCCCAGTGCTGAGAAAGGCACCTACCTGAGGGCGGCTGGTTGTGTATCTCAGCCCACTGCACCCTCGGCTCAGGCAGACTAGGTTTCAGTCTGACACTCTGAGCTCTTCTCTGAGGGTCGTGTGGTCCTGGGCAAGTGCTTCATTCCCCACCCCACCCTGACCCCAGGGCATTCATGTCCCCAGGTCTGAAATGACAACTTCAAGATGGCCATCTTTACAGGATTGTTGTAAGGATCCAAAACGAAGACAGTGAATATAGTGCTTGGCATGTAATAAGCCTTCAGTCAGTGACAATAGTGGAGATGGTGGGTAAGGAGGAGGGGGTGTGTGAGGAGGAAGGCATGGATTGAGCTACAAGAAAGGATACCTGGGTACTGACTTCCTAGGACCCTTTCTGGACAGGGACCTAGCCAACCAGCTATTCACCAGATCAGGCCAAATGCATTCGTGAGTCAGGTGGATTACTTTATAGCACTCCAACACTAGGTTGGAGTCTTGAAGGGGTGAAATAAGCTTGAATCACCCAAAAGCAAATTTTGCTCTGGATCTGCTAGAGGCAAAGCTAACTGTATGCACCCAGGATGGGATGCGCTGTTTACTGACATCAAGTCAAGATGGCAGTCAATAACACAAGTGCTCTGACCCTCTGTGATCAGGCCCTGATGTTCTTCCTGTATTTGCAGTCTAGGATGATGCCTTGTACACAGCATTGCTCACTAAATGCTTCATAAACAAGCATGAGGGAACCCACAGGAGAAAGCAAGACAAATTCAAAGCAGTAGAGTAAGCAATCAACTGGGAACGTGGGCATGGGTACCTCTGTCTCCTTTCTCCTGCCCTGGGTGTTCTGTGCAATCCCTCTTTGCTCCTCCTACAAGGAAGCTGTACTATTAGCCCATGGTTCTTCCAAAAGTCACTATCATGACACCTGGGACATGAACAAGGTCATAACTTAAGAGTAGGGTTGTGAGTGAAAGTCACTTGGTCATGTCCGACTCTTTAAGATCTCATGAACTCTACAGTCCGTGGAATTCTCCAGGCCAGAATACTGGAATGGGTAGCCTTTCCCTTCTCCAGGGGATATTCCCAACTGAGGAATCGAACTGGGGTCTCCTGCATTGCAGGAGGATTCTTTACCAGCTGAGTCACCAGGGAAGCCCAAGAATACTGGAGTGGGAAGCCTATCCCTTCTCCAGAGGATCTTCCTGACCCAAGGATCAAACCGGGCCTCCTGTATTGCAGGCAGAGTCTTTACCAACTGAGCTACCAGGGAAAGTCCAAGCGTCAGGCTGATGGGGCCACAGTTCTCAGCTGGACACACACAGCCAGTCTAGGGAGGGGGTCTTTGGTATCAGGAAAAGTCAGGTGGAGGGGCCAAAGCACTTGGCTTGTTCCAGGTTCTGGGAACTGAAGACAGACTCTGTAGACATGATAGACCCAAGCAAAAAGGATCCAGGCCCTCCAGCACAGGCAAGGGAGAGGAAAAGACATGGCAGTGGCAAGCAGAGTGAAGAAAGGACAGGATATTTATCTCCTTGGCAGCCCCTAAAAGGGGATGTGAAGCTGTGAATAGGATTTGATTGAACAGGGAAACAGTCAATAGAGCAGTGAAGTGGAGAGGAAAGAATGGATTTTTGTAAATGTCATCTCTTACCTTTTGACTGCTCTCTGGAGCATATCACACACCCTCCATCCCCCCAACCCAAGATTTTCATGATACCCAAAGGGCCACATGAGGATAAAAGATTCTCATGATTTAGGGGACTCAGAGCTACTCTGAGTGCCTGCAAGACTGACAACAAAGCTGAATGACTCCCTTGGTGAATGCTTCATAGCAGCCCGTATCCAGGCCACTCTGCCCCACTCAGAATGCTTCTTTTGGCCCACCCCCAGGGGCCCTCTGTCTGTGGACTTTAGAGCTTTAGGGGAGGATGGATCCTCTCATCTGTTTTTATAGTCAGAAGACTCAATCCTACAGAAGGGAAATTTGGGCTGGAGCACACTACAGGTACCCTACTCCTATCTTTGCCCCTGTAACCCCACCCTAGCCATGTTGAAGAACAGCTTGGGTCCCTAAGGGCTGCTCAGGTTCCACTTTGGAAGGCAGCCATTAGGAAGCAACAGGGCACTGGTCCCATAAGCTGCCTGTTCAGCTCGGGGTGGGGCCCAGGCCAGCTCATAAGAGCCAGTCCCACTCGAATCCCACTGGGTTACATGTCCATACTTACATGCTCAGTCGTGTCCAACTCTAGGCGACCCCATAGACTATAGTCCACCAGGCTCCTCTGTCCATGGGATTCTCCAAGCAAGAATACTGGAGTGGGTAGCTATTCCCTTCTCCATGGGATCTTCCCAACCCTGGGATCAAACCCAGATCTCCTGCATTTCAGGCAGATTCTTTACTGTCTGAGCCACCAGCAGAGCCCTTGCTGAACTAAGTGAGAGTCTTACTGAGAGAATTTCAAGCCCTATGAAGTCAGAATAGGTAGCCAGATCCCAGCAGAGAGCATGGTCAGCAGTCAAATCCTAGAGGCAGTTCCCAACCTTCCTGCTCCCTTTACCTTCAGAACCAAAGGTGTGCTTACGTTTCACAGCGGCTTCAGTGTCAGGAGCTGGCATTCAGGGAGGTGCAAGGACAGGGGCATGTGCGCACAGGCCACTGGGTAGTGAGCTGGGCTTGTCTGCCCATGACAGACAGGCACCAGCTGGCAGCTCACTGTCTCTAAGTCATTTCTGTTAGATACTGCAGGCGGCCAGAGGGAAGGAGGAGGGGGTGTGCAGACCAGCTTTATGCTCTCAGAGTATGAAACCTAAGTGTCCTGAGACAAGGCTGGTGAAGTGGAAGTGAAATCACCTGAAAATGCATTTTCTTTAAGAAAAAGTCTTAAGTTCTCAATTCCAACAGTTAGAAATTGTGTTCTTATTGGGAACATATCTTTGATGTTATCATGGAAATCAGTAGACACATAGAATTTGCTTTCTGGAGTTTTGTTTTGCAGCCCCCTTTGTTGGAATGCACATATTCCATAAGGCAAAGCTTTTCTGTTTAGAGATCATATGGAAACCTTGGGATACAGTGCTCTGGTTAGTGTTGGAAAAAGAGAGATAAAAATCCTTGGCTCACTAGTGAGATAGAGCTGGATGAGAATGCAAAGGGAAAGGGTGGACTTCCCTATACTCCAACTGGTGAATGTGGTAGGATAGGTACCCAAAGAATAGAAGGAGCTGGGGGCACCTAGGGGACCCAGAGCAGGGCAGTGAAGGGCTCTCTAACATGACCCAGGATGGGCTTCTGTCTTCCCTTTGGGTGAACTTGACCTCCCCCACTTAATTTTGATTGGAGATTAAATGTAGGCCCTGACCCTCAAAAGGGATCCCAGCCGATCTTTTCTACAGGCTGTCGTGGAGTCAACTTCATAGCATAGCTGGGTTGAGACATTTCTAATCAAAAAATACCTCTCTTTAAGAGGTTATTTCATTTCTGAGGAATCATTTTACCAAAAGGAACTTCAGCAGTGCTGGGCAAAATTAGAAGCTTCTGTTTTCTATGATAGTCATGGAAAGTTTCCATACTCTATGTACACAAACTCGTATGCACAGCAGGGGCAGAAGACATTGAGTCAGCTCCAGCCACCTCAGCAGGGCTGCAGGAAAGCCAGCTCCTCCCTCCAGAGAGCCAGGAGGTGAGCCTGGGGCTGAGGAAGGGCTCCCTGAGACTCTGCCCATACCCTAGGGCCACTGTACCACCCTGCTGCTGAACAGCTCATGACCAACATGATCCACCCTCTCGTTTAATCCACACAACTATGGAATAACAGACAGTACTTCCAAGAAACTGAGGCTCAGTGAGATGGACTCGCCCAAGACCACAGAACCAAGCAGAGGACTTGGATCCAGATCTGCATGGCTTCAGGCCTGTCTTTCACCTTCTGACCTAAAATTCCCCCACTCCCACACCAGGGCCTGGGCTCCAAGGTAGAAGCTAAGTGTCTAAAAGTTGGGTCACTTTCCTATGACACTAAATACTAAAGAATAGCATATTAAATTCAGATTTTGATCGTCCGTAGGAGCATGATAATTCTACATATCTCCACCGTCAAGAAGCAGCCTGTGATTGTCCCTGGGTAAAGCACGCTTCTATTCCAAATTGTGCTCACTCATTTGACAAATGCTATGGAGCAGCTTACTCCATGCCAAGTTCTGTGTTTGGCCCTGAGGTTATAAAGATTAATAATATAATCTTCCCATCCTTGAGGAACTCATTGCCAAGTAGGGAATTTCAACAAAGGGTGGGGGCATCAGTTATTTACCCCATGGAACAAAAGGTACTCCAGCAGCCCAGTGAAGAGGAGGCACTGAAATCTGCCTGGCAGGGTCAGGGAAGGCTTCGTGGAGGGGGTGACCCTAGACAGGGGATCGTGGAGGCCTGTTTAAGGTAAAGCAGCTGAGCACTTTTTTTAAGTGGAGAAAGCAGCTGCCTCATTCCCCCGATTTGGATTTGTTCAGATGTTTCAATGCCTCATAATAGGTGAGAATTTTCTTAACAAGAGCAAAAGCCGCTTCCAAAGTGGCAAGGTCTGGCGAAGGAACAACAAATAGCATGTCGGGCCACAAAAGGCAGCAAGAAGAAGCCCCAGAAGCAGCCCAAGAAACAGGCCAAGGGGATGGATGAGATAAGGCATTTGTACAGAAACAGAAAGAGAAGCGAAGAAACTCTAGAAGCTAAAAACAGAAAGCGTCAAGGAACAATTGAGAAATCTGCCCAAAGGCAAGCTCTTCCCTGTGCCTGAGGCAGTGCTGATCTCTATTCCTTTCCTGTGTAAACATCTGGATCCCCTGCCACAACATCTGTTGCAGCCTATAATTAGAATGCTAAGTGTTGTCTTAAGAGCCTGTGGTACATTGAAGAGTAAACTTCTGTGAAAAGAAAGTAGGCAAGTAGGTGAGAGTTTGGGGAAATGGTGGAAAATTCAATCAGATAATCCATCAGGAGCTAGACTGTGATGGTCTTTAGAAGTCCCAATAGGGTGTCAGCGTCTCTAAGGCCTTTTTTAAAATGAGGAAGCTGGTTTTATCTGCCTCCCTCAAGAACACTGTGATAATAGTGTAAAGGGTGGATTGGAAGGCGGAGGAAGGGACTCTTTGCCTGAGCTTGGTGCTGGGTCTTTTATAATGAGCAGAAATACTCATGGAACTTGCAGACTGGTTGGGAATGTGTTAGTCGCTCAGTCATGTCCAACTCTTTGTGACCCCATGGACTGTAGCCACTAGACTCCTCCTCCCATGGGATTTTCCAGGTGAGATACAGGAGTGGATTGCCATTTCCTTCTCCAAAGGGGGTTTTATAATGAGCAGAAATACTCATGGAACTTGCAGACTGATTGGGAAGACAGATATTAATCAAACAGTCACAGGAATGAGGGCATAAGTGCAACCGAGCAAATATTCTGGAAGAAATGCAGCTCCGAAGGGAACTGATGGATCCGTGAAGAGGCAGGAACCACAGTATGAGAGGCTGCAAGCCCGCACTAAGGGGCAGCCACCAGGATGGAGACCAGGCAGTGGAGAAGGTTAGAGTAAACGCGCCATGGCGGCTGCCTGCATGTCGGGGTGTGTGGGCGGGGTGAAAGGAGGATGTTCTCAGGTTCTGACTTTGAAGTACCTAGAAAGAGAATCAAGAGGGTATCATGGGGAAGAGGGTATCATGGGGAAGAGGGTAAGTTCCTAATGACTGGGCAAAGGAATAGGGGCTCTGTTTGGCCTTTCCCAGAACCCACACCCAGCAGCGCTGAAGGAAAACACTCCAAACACCTTCCAGGAGCATGGGTAAAGTGGCCCATGTCCTAAAGGACTGGAGGAGCAATGGGGCCTTGAGGAGGGCCCACTCTCAGTACCAAGGGACAAGCAGAGACCTGCTGAAAGGCAGAAAGGGCTCTTAAGCTAGAAGTATCATATTGTGCTTTGTAAACAGAAGAGCCTGAGACTTCCCTGACCCAAGGAAGGGAGGAAAGGGAGATGGTCGGGCGAGCCATATAAGCCCAGAAACATCCAGAAGGGAGTGGTGAGCCAGAGCGGCCTCCTGAGAGCAAAGGGCCACATCTGCAAGAAGGGCCTGCCTGCCGCGGAGGACCTGCCGGGGCAGCTGAGGTTGGATGGCGTTGTCTGCCCTCAGGCAACTCACTATAACCAGCAGCCAGTCAGGAGAAATCAGAACAGCATCATGGGACCGTGGCCTCTGCCGTGTTCCTTGTGCCAAGCACGTGGAGTGCGTTTGCAGGTGGGAAAGTGGAGTGGGGTCAGCTTCCTGGGCTCTGTGGAGGAGAGGTTTTCCCAGGGTGCCAGGTCCATGTTGCAATATGGGCATCCCCAATATGGAAGTGTTATCATCATACTGTATCATGTTTGAAAGTTATCATCTCATATTTCATCTTATACATTCAAGTTAGGCTTAAGGGAGGGGGATGAGAGAGCTCATTGTACCCATTTTCATGTGGGGAAACTAGCCCAGAGAGATTGACAATCTGATGGAAGAGATTGCAGTGGTCAATGCTGGGGCTCAGTTCAGGCTCAGAACAGCTAGGCATCTGGGAATAACCTGCATGTGTCAAAAAAAATAATAATTTGGGCCTAATATAATTTATCTTCACATAATCCTCCAAGACGTGATAAAAATATATATCTTTCCCTGAGCTACTTTAGAAAAATGATTATACCTGTTACAGCAGACATTCTGCTATTGTATAATGTATATTTATACCCTCTCCTCATGTTTATTCATGACATGAATTCTTAAAGCCTGGTACCTTTGAGCTTCTGGAATAGGCCAAGAGCCTGCAAAGTTGTGAGGAAAAAGACTTGACGGAACACAGGAAATGTGCTTTTTTGGGTGACGCCTTCAGAGCGTATTTGCAGGCACTCCTCTATCTTATTCTCAGGCTGACTTGCAACATCTTAAACAAGGAAATTTCAACCTTTTATCCACCAAAATGCAACTCTAGGATGGAAATAAGGTGTACCTGTCATTCTCCAAAGTGAAGAGTGACAGAAAAATGGACTGTCCAGGGCTCGCTCTAGAATATTAACAGAGAAACAGCTAGCTATGAGGTGAGTCTGAGGCAAGCTGGCTACGACAAATCACAGCATGCCTCGGTTTCCCAGCTTCAATCATTCATCAATGAAGGATGTCTCCTGAGACCCCACTGTGAGCCGTGCACTGTTCTGGGCACTGGGGGAAGAGACATGAGCAAGTCAAGACCCCCTGGAGGTCACAATACTCTGTGAATGGGAAAAGAGGGAAAATGATATTGATGGTGATAAAAAATAAACAAAAAGAAATGAGAACATTTTTGGCCATGCCACATGGCATGTGGGATCTTTGTCCCCCAAATAGGGATCAAATCCACACCTCTTACATCGAAAGGGCAGAGACTTAACCACTGGAGCACCAGAGAAGTCCCAGAACATTTTAAATTAAGTGCTAAGAGCTAGGAAGAAAATCAAAACATCATGAAAGCAAGTGTTAGTCCCTCAGTCATGTCTATCTGATGGAAGAGATTGCAGTGGTCAATGCTGGGGCTCAGTTCAGGCTCAGAACAGCTAGGCATCTGGGAATAACCTGCATGTGTCAAAAAAAATAATAATTTGGGCCTAATATAATTTATCTTCACATAATCCTCCAAGACGTGATAAAAATATATATCTTTCCCTGAGCTACTTTAGAAAAATGATTATACCTGTTACAGCAGACATTCTGCTATTGTATAATGTTTATTTATACCCTCTCCTCATGTTTATTCATGACATGAATTCTTAAAGCCTGGTACCTTTGAGCTTCTGGAATAGGCCAAGAGCCTGCAAAGTTGTGAGGAAAAAGACTTGACGGAACACAGGAAATGTGCTTTTTTGGGTGACGCCTTCAGAGCGTATTTGCAGGCACTCCTCTATCTTATTCTCAGGCTGACTTGCAACATCTTAAACAAGGAAATTTCAACCTTTTATCCACCAAAATGCAACTCTAGGATGGAAATAAGGTGTACCTGTCATTCTCCAAAGTGAAGAGTGACAGAAAAATGGACTGTCCAGGGCTCGCTCTAGAATATTAACAGAGAAACAGCTAGCTATGAGGTGAGTCTGAGGCAAGCTGGCTACGACAAATCACAGCATGCCTCGGTTTCCCAGCTTCAATCATTCATCAATGAAGGATGTCTCCTGAGACCCCACTGTGAGCCGTGCACTGTTCTGGGCACTGGGGGAAGAGACATGAGCAAGTCAAGACCCCCTGGAGGTCACAATACTCTGTGAATGGGAAAAGAGGGAAAATGATATTGATGGTGATAAAAAATAAACAAAAAGAAATGAGAACATTTTTGGCCATGCCACATGGCATGTGGGATCTTTGTCCCCCAAATAGGGATCAAATCCACACCTCTTACATCGAAAGGGCAGAGACTTAACCACTGGAGCACCAGAGAAGTCCCAGAACATTTTAAATTAAGTGCTAAGAGCTAGGAAGAAAATCAAAACATCATGAAAGCAAGTGTTAGTCCCTCAGTCGTGTCTTGTGATCCCATGGATTATAGCCTGCCAAGCTCCTCTGTCCATGGGATTCTCCATTTCCTTCTCCATGGGATCTTCCCTGACCAGGGATTGAGCCCAGGTCTCCTGCATTGCAGGCAAATTCTTTACCATCTGAGATAATAATCAGGAAAGGACCTCCTTCAGACATGGTCAGAGAAGGCTGGCCTGACCAGGTGACAATTAAGGTTAAAGTTTAACGGCTGAGAAGAATGAGGGGGACAGCCATGTGGGGAGGTGTCCAGGCAGAGGGACAAGGACCCTGAGTGAGGGGTGAGCCAGTATGAGGTCAGGGGAGCCCCAGCTGGGTGACTAGATTCAAATTGTTAGCCTATGGAAAGCTGTTAAGGAAAAGAGGTAAGATCTGATTCACAGTTTTAAAGGATTATTCTGAGAATTGATGGTAGGGTATGAGAGTCAACCTGGTGCTGGAGCCTTTGCAGCTAAGGGTTGGAGGGGAGAACCATGCTAACATTAGTCACATTTATTGCACATTAGTTAGGTGGCAGGCAGTAATTTGTGTACCTCACAAGCATTCAATTAACTCATTTAATCGTCACCACAACCCTATGAGGTAGAAATTGTCTTCCCATTCTGAAGCTAGAAAAAGTGAGCCACCGAGAGGCTATATTATTAGCCAAAAGCTCACAGAACCTGCCCTCTGACTGCTCCACCAGAGCTTCCCCTCGACACTGGGATCAGCGGCAGGAAATCGGAATGTGCGGTGGGGACTCATTCATTCAAAGGACCATGAGTTTATTGAGTATCCTCAGTATAGCAAGTTCTGCACTAGATCTAGGACTTCAAGGAGGAAGGAAACACAGCTCTGCCCTCAAGGAGAGACCAGGCTCCCAGGGAGAGGGGTGGGCCCTCAGCATGAATCACTCCAGGCTCTGTGCACCGCAGTTCCTCAGCCCCGATTCTGGGGCCAGACTCCTCAACTACTGGGCCATCTACATCACTCCTCATTCAGGGCCCAGGCTAAACCAAGAGGTGAATCAGAGGAGGGTGGCAGGGGTGCAATCCAGACTTCCTCAGGCACCGGACACTCCTGCCCTGACCACCCTCAAGCCTGGTGCAAGCGCCTCTCGTTGGAGAGGCATAGCCCTCCTGTGGAGTCTTTCTGGATTCCAAGCACCTTCTGGCAGCTCCCCCTGGGAGGCAGGTGAGTATTGTTCCTGCTTCAGCAGAACTCTAGCTCAAGGCCAGCTATTTATTGTCTTCCAACTTGAGAAACAGCCTTTCAAGAGCTGAAACCCCTGTTAATTTGAAGTTTCTTTTAATCCCATGGACAGAGGAGCCTAGCGGGCTACACACAGTCCATGGGGTCACACAGAGTTGAACACAGATGAAGCGACTTAGCACGCACGTATGCGTGCACGTGCAGATTTGGGTAGGTAGCCGAACTGAACTGTTTAGGGTTGGGGAACAGAGTTCCATGACACTGGGGAGAAGCCTTGTGGTATTCTGAGGCAGCAGTGATTTCCATAACAATCACCCCAAACCCTCGCCCTGTTTGTTCTCTGAGGCCCTGACACAACTGCCTCTTCAGGGAACCTATTATTAAATTTCTATTATCCAGGCGAGACAGCCTCAGAGAACAGATTACCTCCTCCCTGCCTTCTGCTTGACAAATCAGCCCCAACCTTTCCCCCACACACACCCCGCCCAGTAAGAGGGTGAATCAGGGTCTATTCAATATCACCCTGAGGCACTCTTCCCCTTTGTCTTCATTAGAAGCACTTCTTATGCTAGGGTGGCCTATGGTGAAACCTCAGCCCCTTCTACTGCAAGGTAGCAGTCAATCAAAGACAGCACAGGCTGGAGAAATCAGAAAGAGCATTTGCATGAAATCAACGGTTGGTGATGATCTTTGCAGACAGGAAGTAAAATGAACCTTGTTCAGAAAAGTCAATATGCTGCTGGATTAAGTCCATTCAGCCCTGTATGGAAGCCCCAAAGGGCTGATGGGCTTGTATGTGTTGTTTCTGGGTAGGGCAAGGCAGCCAGATCATCCTTGCCCACGGCCTTGTTGCACTTGCTCACACCAGGGGGCTTGCTTTAGCCTGGAACCTCCACAAAACAAACCAGTTCTGTGCATCCTGCATCCTGTTTTGCAGGGTGGCTGGCAAGTAAGCAGAGTTCAGTGAATGTTCAGCAAATAAACACATGAGTAAAAATAAAAGATACCATTTATTGGACCCCTACTCTACACTTGACGTAGATTGTTCTATTTAATCTTACAGCAACTTAATAATAAAGCATCCCTGTCCCTTTCATAGCAGAGCAAACTGAGGCTCAAGCAGGTTTTGTAACATGCTCAAGTTCATACAGTCAGTGCACAACAGGGCTGGGATTTGAAGCCAGGCATGCATCTTTGCTTTCCTACTCCTCCAGCCCTCTCTGTGAAGAGTCCTATGACTGACCCAACTGCAGGAAACTGTGCCAAGCTTGGTAAATAGCCAGAGTGGGTGGGAGCAAATAAGGAACCAGCAGCTCCCACCCCTATCAGTAAGGAATCTCAAATTTAGCCTAGAGACCAGCCATCTGAGTGGGGTGGGGGGGTTCTGCAAAACAAATGGCCTCATGGTGAATATCAACTAAATCAATCACAAGATAACTTTTTTCTTGAAAGACAGCCCCATACCTCTGCAGTGACTGGTCTTCTGCCCCATGCCCTGTATCCCATAGCTCCTGAAAATTATGAGTGATGATTGGTATATGACTCAGAGAGTATCATAACCACACATGACACTGGAGCTACCTCCAGTGCCCAAGATCTTGCAGTTAAGAACGTACTACTGACTCCTATCCAAGGCCAGCCTTCTCTCTAAGAATGTATCATTATGGGTTTCCAAGGTCAAGGTAACACAGGGCCGGGAGGACACATTTCATTTATTGCCTGCTGTGTGTTAAGCCAGAAAATGCCACTAACTTGATCTACCCAGTTACTTGTGGAGCGTTGTCACTGCAAAAAGCATCAAGTTTTCATGGAAGATTTTGTCCCCCATTTATTTTTCAGCAAGTATGTCTGTCATTTCATATCAATTCATAAGAGCTCTTTATGTCAGAAGGACATCAGCCATTGTCATATGTGCTGCAAACCTTTCCTCAGTCTTTTGTCTTATAATTTTACTTAATATGTTTTCAACATATACAAGTCAAGCTTTGTGTTTGCATGCCTTTCCATCTTTCCCTTTTTCGTTTCTGAAACTTCTCCCAGACCAAGTTATATAAATATTAATATCTTATTCTGGCTTTTTGACTATGTAATTTTTAAACATTAAATGGTTCAGTTCCACTTAGAATTTAGTTATATGTATGGACAACATATTGTATTGCTTGCCATTTACCACTTACCTGAGCTAATTGGGCATAAACTCAGCCCATAAGGTCCCGTCTGAGAAACAACAACAGCAAAAACAGTCTATCCAGTTAGTTCACCAAATGTTCACATCACAGGGCATGAGTACAAATGAAAGACTCAAGAGACCTCAGTAATGAATCTAGCCGTTACAGATGATTGAGACAATGGACCCAGCTTTTCCTTAATGGAAATCTTTGTTATTGCAATGCCTTCTGCTCCATGATGAGAGGAAGCAAGGGGCTACAGACACTCCCTAAAGAACTTAGAAGAATTTGTTAAAAATGCATACTTTGGCATACTTCCTGCCCAGCCCAGTGTCGAGGCTCACTGCTTTGGAGGGGCTCATTTTCACTCTAGCAGTCCCACTGAGTCTGAGCCACCTGTAATTAGATTCTCTTGGAGGTCATGGCCAAGTTCAAGTCCAGAGGCAACTTCTAAACCTGTAGAATAGAAATGAAACTGGTGTGAAGACTGTCTGACAGCCAGACAACAAATTGAATAGATCTGCATTCTAAGCCTTAGGGGTGGGGGTGGGGTGTTAGAGAAGGGACCAAGGCATAGGTTTAGGGATCTGCAAATATTCTTCTCTTACTGGAACACATATTGCTTAGTGGGCAATCTCTTCCTCCTCCGGATTAATAACATAGAATGCCTAAGTGAAGGTACCGGGGTAAATCACAGCTTAATAACAAAATTCACATTTTCCAAGGTCAAGGTAACACAGGGCCGGGAGGACACATTTCATTTATTGCCTGCTGTGTGTTAAGCCAGAAAATGCCACTAACTTGATCTACCCAGTTACTTGTGGAGCGTTGTCACTGCAAAAAGCATCAAGTTTTCATGGAAGATTTTGTCCCCCATTTATTTTTCAGCAAGTATGTCTGTCATTTCATATCAATTCATAAGAGCTCTTTATGTCAGAAGGACATCAGCCATTGTCATATGTGCTGCAAATCCTTTCCTCAGTCTTTTGTCTTATAATTTTACTTAATATGTTTTCAACATATACAAGTCAAGCTTTGTGTTTGCATGCCTTTCCATCTTTCCCTTTTTCGTTTCTGAAACTTCTCCCAGACCAAGTTATATAAATATTAATATCTTATTCTGGCTTTTTGACTATGTAATTTTTAAACATTAAATGGTTCAGTTCCACTTAGAATTTAGTTATATGTATGGACAACATATTGTATTGCTTGCCATTTACCACTTACCTGAGCTAATTGGGCATAAACTCAGCCCATAAGGTCCCGTCTGAGAAACAACAACAGCAAAAACAGTCTATCCAGTTAGTTCACCAAATGTTCACATCACAGGGCATGAGTACAAATGAAAGACTCAAGAGACCTCAGTAATGAATCTAGCCGTTACAGATGATTGAGACAATGGACCCAGCTTTTCCTTAATGGAAATCTTTGTTATTGCAATGCCTTCTGCTCCATGATGAGAGGAAGCAAGGGGCTACAGACACTCCCTAAAGAACTTAGAAGAATTTGTTAAAAATGCATACTTTGGCATACTTCCTGCCCAGCCCAGTGTCGAGGCTCACTGCTTTGGAGGGGCTCATTTTCACTCTAGCAGTCCCACTGAGTCTGAGCCACCTGTAATTAGATTCTCTTGGAGGTCATGGCCAAGTTCAAGTCCAGAGGCAACTTCTAAACCTGTAGAATAGAAATGAAACTGGTGTGAAGACTGTCTGACAGCCAGACAACAAATTGAATAGATCTGCATTCTAAGCCTTAGGGGTGGGGGTGGGGTGTTAGAGAAGGGACCAAGGCATAGGTTTAGGGATCTGCAAATATTCTTCTCTTACTGGAACACATATTGCTTAGTGGGCAATCTCTTCCTCCTCCGGATTAATAACATAGAATGCCTAAGTGAAGGTACCGGGGTAAATCACAGCTTAATAACAAAATTCACAGCAAGAAACAAATGAGAACAAAACTCATGCCAAATCTAGGCCATTTTCCCAATCAAAATGCAGAAGGTTTTCCCCAGGTGTGTTCCAGAATGGCCTGCTTCATTTATGACACAGGTTAGTGGGGTTAAGAAAGGAAAATGAATTTCTGTAAAGTGTCTCTCAGTTAAACATATCATCCATTTCTTCAGTTGTTCCTGGTAAGTGCCTTACCCTGGACCAGTACCTGTCTGCCCAGCCCCACTCCCTTGGAGAACGTGTTCTCTGGTTTCCAGCAGACGCTGTGAGGCAGGGACCAAGAGTCAGAGAAATCACATCCTACCATCCCCTTCCAGTTTTGATTTGTGGCTCATTCAGTGATTTTAGGTTCTCTCTGCAAAGGTTCCCTTCCACAAGCATGACCACTGAAAGACTGCTTCTTAATGGAAGGCGACACCCGCGGTGAATCGTGCCCACACACTGGATGCTGCATCTCATGTGAGGAGAACTGGCACCAGGTGCTGGAGCTCTGACACGATCCCTCGATATCCAGTCATTATTGATGAACCCCTAAACTCCTTCTTACTAAAACCAAGTTAAATATTCCAAACTCACAGATTTCAAAGAAACCAGAAACAGATAATGGCAACAAAATCCCAGTTTAGTGCTCAGGCTTCAGACTGGGATTCACAGGGAATGAGCAAACAGCTGACCAGACACACAGATGTACGCCCACACACCCAGCCACACACACTCTCTCTCTTTCTCTCTCTCTTTCACACACAAACATACACATACACAGGAGAGCTGAAAATTCATGCAAGTCAGTGGTGGATTTTTAGCCCAAGTGACGAATACTAGTATTTTTGTACATCTTGTCAAATAAATACCAATCCTCTAAAAAAATGCTGTTTTTTTCCCCCAAGACCTAGCTAATCCTGGCCATTTGTGGGTGAGTGCTAAAAGTCTGAAATGTTAAGGAGAAAAAGGAAATTGCTTTCTCATAATAGTACCCAAAATCTGGATGCAAACTAAAATACCTGTACTTAACCCTTCAGATATCACACACAGGCATTCTCTAAAGCACCCAACCAAAACCCAGCTTTTAAATTGAATTATGTGCCACAAACCTGATATAGGGTCAGAGCCACAAAGATAGACTATGAAATAGTCTTCATATAGAATAGTACTCTGCTATTGAACCCTGCTCTTAAAACCAAGGCATTCTGGTACCTTGATCATCTCAGAAGCATCAAAGTGCAGTGTCCTAAAAGCCAGCTCTCCCCGGGGCTGCCCTCACAACACGAGCAGCCTCTTGAGCTGCGGGGGGACGTTTAGGCTGCTACCTGGTGAATTTATTGATCAATATGGACACACCAGACTCATCACTCTCATTCCTGAAAACTCATCCCCAAATGAGAGCACCCAATATATGAGGCTGGCCTCACTACCCAGAGCCAGGGTGGAGGTAAGCCTTAGTGGTCTGAAGGATCTACTGTTGAAAATCTCAGGCGTGCCTGGATTCGTTCCCACACTTGCCAGCTGAGTGCTCCTAGGAAAGGCAGTGTAGGTTCTTAGCATCACTCCTTCCACCTGTCAGATGGAGGTAATAAGCCAGCCCCTTGCAGAGGTGGTCACAGGGCTTAAGTGCCCTGCCCTGTGATGATGACCAGCAAGCCCCAGTCACCAGTGATGCTGGCTCCATTCACAAACACCATCCTCTTCCCTTCCCTGTGGGGCTGGATAGTTTGAGAAGAGACACTCAAGAGGCTATTGAAGGAAGAGTGTGCTTTCTGAGGTAATAACCTACAAGGACAAACATTTGCCCTGGCAGTTAATTTTAAATGTTAAAGTGATTGCAACAAGATAAGAACTGCTGCTGTAGCCAAGAGTCCAATAAAAGGATTGAATGGGAAAGAAAAAGTCTGCCCTACTATGTTCTTTCAAGTTTTCTTAGGGACCTGAATATCTCAAGGTTTCAGAATCCCGGCACCAGCGAGCTGCCCCAGCCCCACTCCAGAATAAGCACGGATGTCTGGGTGGTGGCAGTTCTCCAGTGAGAGTTGCCAGTTGATGCAAACTGCCTAAGAGGACTGTCTGTTTCCTTCTAGGGTTGAAGAAAGCTTCAAAACCTTATTTTGGTCCATCTTTGGCTTATCTGAAGTGATCTCGGTGGTCTGAAATATGACCACAAATTCATCGAGAACATCGGCTATGTTCTCTACGGCGTATATAACGTCACCATGGTGGTCGTGCTGCTCAATATGCTAATAGCCATGATCAACAACTCTTATCAGGAAATCGAGGTAAGACTAGCTAATTGAAAATGTTCTCTCTCCCTGCATTTAATCTGCATCCCTGTTTGAGGGATGATGAGGGTAATGATGTTAGAAGCCCATGTGTTACTAAATGTGAATCCAGAACAAACAACAGGCATTCTTCCTGGATTGCTCCAAGAAGCACCCCCAGTCAACCAGCCACAAGGCCTGGCTCACTACATCTGTAATGGCCCAGCGAGGGCAGAGTCGGTGCCACAAATCCTTCCTCTTTTACACGTACCCCCTCAGGAGAGCATGCACGTGACCCATGGCAAATCGGAATGACTATTTATTTCTACCCACATTTACTTCTGCCTGTCCTATGTTATTTATTAAGTACCTACTGTATGCTGAGCCTGTGCTTGGCACTGGTGATACAGAGATGACCAAGACACAATCTCTGCCCTTGAAGAGCTTTTCACTCAGTACAGGGAGGAAAAACAGATACACCAACCACACGTGACGGTGCAGTGGGGCCAGTGCACCTAGAGAAGTCCTAGCAGGTGTGGGAGGAGCAGGGCAGAGACAGCGAGTGACTGTGTGGGGAGGAAGCTTGCAGAGGCCATTCAAAGGCTGATTTTGCTAGACAGACAAAGGCATCGAGAGTATATCAGGAGGCAATTTATCAAAATCTAAAATGCATGAACCGTGAGCTATTGATTGCAGCCTTGTTTGGAACAGCAAGAAATGAAAAACAAACTAACTGACTGTTAATAGGAATCTAGTTAAATAAATTATGATGCGTCTGAACCATGGGAACCTGTGCAGCTTTTAAAAAGGATAAGGACGTTCTCTATATTCTGATGTAGAAAGACCTCAAATTATAATGGTAAGCAGAAAAAAATCAAACTTCAGAACAATGTATATATTGAACTGTCTTTTGTAGAGAGGAAGAAGAATGAAAACATATTCCTTTTTGATTGTACAATCATTTGAAAAAGAAAAATAACCTGAAAGGGTACACAAGAAGGGGTGTACTGTTGAGAGGTGGGGGTTGGAGGACAGGGTAGCTGTAAATGCTTTTTCTTTAAACCCTTTCCTGCTTAAAATCATATCACTGTGTACCTATTAGAAGTTAAATGAATAAACTCAACATTAAAACAAAATAAAATGCAGATGCTTTTGATACAACAATTCCATACAGAAATATGATTTTACATAGATGTTCTTAAAAGAAAACTTTGGAAATAGCCCAACATGTTTAAATAAACTGAGATAGCACGGACGTTAAAACACTGTTTATAAACAATAAGACGTTTTTTGTGTGCTGACAGAGCAAATCTCTGTGATATTGTGAAATGAAAAAAATGCAAGCTGTAGAAAAATATCCTTGGGCAAATCTCATTTACAGAATAATACAAATGTGCTTATGCAGAAAGCAAAGGTAGGAAATGGTACCCTCTGAGGAAGGGAGGAAAACAAGAAAGGAGTTTTGAAAGGGGACTTTCACATTTGCTTGGTATACCTCGGTACTTAAATCTCTTATAAGAAACGATTATTCGTGTATAGAAAATAATTGTCATGGATTAGTTTGCTAGGGCTCCCACAACAAAATATCACAGACTGGGTGGCTTAAATAACACAGTTATTCCCTCATAGCCCTGGAACCTAAAAGGTCAAGGTCAAGCTCCTGGCTTGATTTCTTCTGAGGCCTTTCTCTTCAGCTTTCAGATGACTGCCTTCCTGCTACGCCCTCTCAGGGCCTTTCCTCCATGTGTCTCTTCTACTTACGATGACACCAATCATGTTGGATTTGGACACCACCCTTAAAGCCTCATTTAACCTTAATTACCTCTTTAAAGACTCTCTTTCCAAATATAACCACATTCTAAGATACTGGTGCTTAGGGCTTCAACATATGGATTTTAGGGGGAAGCTTTGGTCCATAGAACTCCTCCAAAAACAATATTCCATACAGTAGGAACAGCATGTACCAAGACAGAGAGGGGTCAAACAATGTGGTACATACTTGACACTAGGCTTCCCAGGTGGCCCAGTGGTAAAGAATCTGCCTGTCAATGTAGGAGACGCAAGAGATGCAGGTTTGATCCTGGAGTTGGGAAGATCCCCTGGAGTAGGAAATAGCAACCCACTCCAGTATTCTTGCCTGGGAAATCCCATGGACAGAAGAGCCTGGTGAGCTACGGTCCTTGGGGTGGCAGAGAGTCAGACACGACTGCGCATGCCTGTAATACTTGGCTCCGCGCTCAAGAGTGTAGACTGAACAAGGGAAAAGACAAGAGGAGAGAGGAAGAGGTGAACCTGCGTGAACCTTCTCTTAGCCCCCAGCTCTAACACCCTGGCCACCTGCAGGAAAAAGCAGTACTGTATCAGCAGACAAACAACATGTATATATAAGTGTTTTACATACTTGGTCACCGATGTGGATAATGAGCTGTTGCTAACTAACCTTCCTGGGCCCCAGCTTCCCCACGTGTCAGAGACCCCAGCTGGTGCCTGGCGTACATGGGTGTCTGGAGCACTCACCCCAGTTTCTGCCCCATCCTATGGAGCACATCATGTGTTGGTCCAAATGAATATGGCATGGGAAGTCATGTGACTGCCATGAGCAATACCCACTAGTTTGGGACAGGCGTGAGCAAGCTTGTGATGTCAAGTTACCCACCACAGGGTGGTGCCAGGAGACAGAGAGAGCGGACTGTGACCCACACCTCCCCTTAGGCACTGGGCTTCTCCCTGTGGGGTGGGAGCACACAGTCCCCACCGGCTCACTGCTGACTCCTGTAGGAGGACCCTGAGGACTGCTGCCGGGATGTGCCTGGCGTGTCCGTGGTCACACTGAACTTTGGTAAAGTAAATCCCTGTAAATCTGTAAATCCCTGCAGGAGAACACTTATTTCTTCAATAGCTCTTGAGCATCTACATCTGAATCCACAGCC
Organism: Madoqua kirkii; assembly: GCA_006408675.1. Classification (NCBI taxonomy): domain Eukaryota; kingdom Metazoa; phylum Chordata; class Mammalia; order Artiodactyla; family Bovidae; genus Madoqua; species Madoqua kirkii. The sequence continues at coordinate 73,460 of SJYC01052085.1, forward strand.
GCGCCTGCCTCTGAGCCTGCTTCCACCCCCACCATGGCCCTCCGGTGGTCAGACACGCCTTCTCCCCCTGAGCAGCCCTTCCCACGTCCCTGGGCCCCTGCCCTCCCCTCCTCAGGAGCAGCCCTCCCCGCCTCACCCTCACCCTCTCTTTTCAATGTAGGAGACGCAAGAGATGCAGGTTTGATCCTGGAGTTGGGAAGATCCCCTGGAGTAGGAAATAGCAACCCACTCCAGTATTCTTGCCTGGGAAATCCCATGGACAGAAGAGCCTGGTGAGCTACGGTCCTTGGGGTGGCAGAGAGTCAGACACGACTGCGCATGCCTGTAATACTTGGCTCCGCGCTCAAGAGTGTAGACTGAACAAGGGAAAAGACAAGAGGAGAGAGGAAGAGGTGAACCTGCGTGAACCTTCTCTTAGCCCCCAGCTCTAACACCCTGGCCACCTGCAGGAAAAAGCAGTACTGTATCAGCAGACAAACAACATGTATGTATAAGTGTTTTACATACTTGGTCACCGATGTGGATAATGAGCTGTTGCTAACTAACCTTCCTGGGCCCCAGCTTCCCCACGTGTCAGAGACCCCAGCTGGTGCCTGGCGTACATGGGTGTCTGGAGCACTCACCCCAGTTTCTGCCCCATCCTATGGAGCACATCATGTATTGGTCCAAATGAATATGGCATGGGAAGTCATGTGACTGCCATGAGCAATACCCACTAGTTTGGGACAGGCGTGAGCAAGCTTGTGATGTCAAGTTACCCACCACAGGGTGGTGCCAGGAGACAGAGAGAGCGGACTGTGACCCACACCTCCCCTTAGGCACTGGGCTTCTCCCTGTGGGGTGGGAGCACACAGTCCCCACCGGCTCACTGCTGACTCCTGTAGGAGGACCCTGAGGACTGCTGCCGGGATGTGCCTGGCGTGTCCGTGGTCACACTGAACTTTGGTAAAGTAAATCCCTGTAAATCTGTAAATCCCTGCAGGAGAACACTTATTTCTTCAATAGCTCTTGAGCATCTACATCTGAATCCACAGCCGCGCCTGCCTCTGAGCCTGCTTCCACCCCCACCATGGCCCTCTGGTGGTCAGACACGCCTTCTCCCCCTGAGCAGCCCTTCCCACGTCCCTGGGCCCCTGCCCTCCCCTCCTCAGGAGCAGCCCTCCCCGCCTCACCCTCACCCTCTCTTTCTCTGTCTAATCCTTCCTGTCAGCATCTAAATGCATCTCTTGATCTTGAAAACAAAACCAAACAACCCTCCCTCCACCCCCTTTGCAGCTCTCAGCCTCTCTGTCTCCTGCTCTTCACTGCCCACAAAGAGCTGTTTATGCTTCTCGCTGCCTCTCTGCTGATTAACTGCTACTTCTCCACCCCAGCGCACCCACACTTGACCTGGTTGAGAACTCCTCACCCTTTGGATCTCAGCATAAACACTAGCCTTTGGGGCAGCCCTCCCTGACCCCCAAGGGCAGAACCCCACCCCCAGCACCTCCCACAGCTGTGAGGCCAGATCTAGACACAAATTGCTGAGGAGTTAACATACGCATGCCACTGGCCAGGCTCTGTGTCCCAGGAGGTCATGTCTGCCAAACCCAGTGCATCCCTAGCATGGGCCAGGCATACAGTAGGTGAACTGTAAGTTGGCACGTAGTAGGAGGTTGGCTGAGTGAGTGAAGGTTGAACACCAGGCACTGGGTTAAGCTATGGAGATGCAAATAATATTTACTGAGAGTTTACCAAGTATTAATATCCTACATTGTTTCCATGCATTAACTTCTTTCATTCCCACAACAGCCTGTGAAGTAGCTGTTACTGTCCTCATTTCATAGATGAGGAAACTGAGGCCCAGAGCAGTTAAGTCTCTTGCTGTGGTGACCCAGCTAGTGAGGAACAGAGGCAGGCTTTGAACCCAGGCAGGCTCGGGAGCCTGTGCTCCCACACCACATCACCCTTTCTCTCAGGTCGGGAGTCCCTGCCCTCACAGAGCTTCTGGTCTAAAAGGCCTGTAGAGCATGTCCCCGTAGACCAGGCCAGGTGCTGATGGGGTCTCAGCAAAAGCAGACGAATTGGTCAAGCTTGCTGGTGGTGACCTTGTGCTCTCCTGGCATGCCAGCAGCCTCAGGTGGGACCCGGCTGGGCCCAGAGCCCCCTGAAGTGTAGCCCGTGCCTTGGGGAGAGAAACCCCCTGCTCACGGAACACGTAATCAGTGCCAACCCCAGGGCCATGGGAGGCCAGCACTGTGATCACCATGAGCAGAGGAGGAAGCCCAACGCCACTACCTACATCACTCAGCTGGTAACAGTCCAGTTGATTCCAAACCCCTGGCCTCAGACTGCCCTCTTAGGACAGGGGCCCATGGAGCCTGGCCACCTGTAGAGAACACAGCCCTGCTACTCTCAGGGGGCCCACTTGGCATTCTGGCATTGACACCAAGTCCGAAGTAACAGATCTGGGTTTTAAGTGTACCGCCACCACCAGGGGAGAGCAGACTGCCTCTTGCCAGCTACATTCAGGTTTGCTCCCTTGAACTGCATATGCTAGCTGTTCTGTTCAGTCGCTAAGTCATGTCTGACTCTTCGCAGCCCCATGGACTGCTGCACGCCAGGCCTCCCTGTCCCTCACTATCTCCTGGAGTCTGCCCAAGTTCAAGTCCATTGAAGCAGTGAAGCCATCCAACCATCTCATCCTCTGTCGTCCCCTTCTCCTTTCACTTTCAATCTTTCCCAGCTTGAAGGTCTTTTCCAATGAGTTAGCTCTTTGCATCAGGTGGCCAAAGTACTGGAGTTTCAGCTGCAGCATTAGTTCTTCAATGAGTATACAGGGTTGATTTCCATTAGGACTGACTGGTTTGATCTCCTTGCTGTCCAGAGGACTCTCAAGAGTCTTCTCCAGCACCGTAGTTCAAAAGCATCAATTCTTTGGCTCTCTAGACTTATGCTAGACCTCTTAACATTGTTGGCAGCACTCGAATCCACTTTCTAGTAGGAAATACACGGTGGCATCTAATATGGTAGCCACAAAACCACATGTAATAATCGCTCAAAATGTGGCCAGTCCAAACTGAGATGTGCTGTGAATATAGACCACATGCCAACTTTGAAGACTTGGTATGCAAAGAAAATGTAAACTAGCTTATGAATCATTTCTGTAATGATTACATGCTGAAATGATAACATTTTGGCTCTACTGCATTCAGTAAAATACATCACCGAAATTAATTTCACTTGTTTCATTTTACTTTTCATAATATGGCTCCTAGAACATTTAAATGCCCCCGCAGGGCCCACCTCTGTGGCTGGCGGGTTGAGATTGCTGGAGGGCGCGGCCTCTGATGGTGTGCTGCTGTTTTCCTCGCCCTGCAGGAGGATGCAGACGTGGAGTGGAAGTTTGCCCGAGCGAAGCTCTGGCTGTCTTATTTTGATGAAGGAAGAACTCTACCTGCTCCTTTTAATCTAGTGCCAAGTCCTAAATCATTTTATTATCTCATAATGAGAATCAAGATGTGCCTCATAAAACTCTGCAAATCCAAGGCCAAAAGCTGTGAAAATGACCTTGAAATGGGCATGCTAATTCTAAATTCAGGGTAGGTAGCACGGAACTTAAGGGGCTGGAGGGGCAGCAGACTGGGGAGAGGGGAGCTGTGTGTCTTTGATTCACAGGATGCCCCTGAAACCAGGCAAATCAGGAGCTCCGAGGAGGAACCCCGTGCTTTTCAGAATCAGCTGGCACTTCAGCACAGCTGCAGTACCAGCAGGAGCCACTAACCAGCCTTAGTGCCCCTCCCCCTGCTCCTATTGGTCTGAGCTGGGACCCCACGGAGGGACTCCTTAGTGGACTGGAAAGCAGATAGATCTCCCCAGAAAGTATCTGGATTGTATTTTGGGACGCCTGGGAAGGGAGGCTTCCCGTCCATTATCTCCCCCTCCTGGGGATCCTCAGTTGTTAGCATATTAAAAATCTTTGGGCAATCACTCTAGCTGAGTGCTTCCCAAACAAAGCTGACCAAACAGTAATTCTGTAACCCACTGGCAACCTGCAGAGCCAGAGTCCCCAGGAAACGTGTTCCAGGAAGCCAAGCCACAGTGGGCCCAGGGCCCTCCTGAGGGCCCGCATTTTAGAGGTAGCCCCCTATGCAGGTGCTATTCGAGTCTTACCATGTAGGTATGTATTATGTAATATGTGGCACATACTATGTATTTCTTTTTCCCAGAAGACTCGATACCAGGCTGGCATGAGGAATTCTGAAAATCTGACAGCAAATAACACTTACAGCAAGCCCACCAGATACCAGGTAACCACCCTTTCCCAGGTATATGCAGGAGTGGACTCCGCTAAGACGCCAGTGTAGTCGCAGGGCTGTGTCATTCCCCTAGAACACAGCTTCATTCCTTCCTACAGCCAACATGTATTCATATGCCAGGCACTGCATTGCTTCCTGGAGATGCAGACAAAGTTCCTATCTTAGTGGCACTTCCAGACATAGAGGGAGAGACACTACGGATCAGTAAACATGCAATTAAATATGTAACTTCAAATTGATCAAAGTGCCAAGATGAAAAAACTCAGGTGCAAAAATGGAGAAAACCAGGGGCCCCTGCCTCTATATGGTTATCAGAAGTTGCGTCTTTAAGGAGATGACAGCTAGCTAAGACCTCCTGGATGAGAAGGAAGCAACGACATGGGGCCTTTCAGGCAGAGGAAAAGTGTACGCCAAGGCCAGAGGGGAGATGCCTGGGAGGTCCAGAGCTGCTGGAGCTCAGTGAGCAGTTGGGGAGGGGAAGGTGATGAGGCCAGAATTCAAATCAGGACCACCAAAGCAAGGTCAGGGTGTGGATTTTACTCTGAGGTATCTAGGAAGGCAGTGGGAGGAGGTTAACTTCAAGGAGGGAGAAGATGATACAATTTTACTTATGCTTTAAGAAGACTACCTATCTGCTATAATGAGACGAGACCAGTGCGGACAAGAGTGGAAGCAGGGAGACCAGGGAGGAAGATGTGGTCCAGGCACATGAGACTGGTGACTTGAAACGCGAGAAGGGTGATGGAGAAAAGCTGACTGACTCAGTATATGTTCTGGATGTATTGCCAAAGGGAAATGATTCGAACCAGCAGGAATGGGGTGGGGAGAGGCAGGCACTGGGTGTGGCTCCCAGGTGCATATCAACGTCTTCAGTAGGCGCTTGACCTTAGACTGCCAGCCTGCACACGCCGTTGTAAAAACTAGGAGGTCTTTTATGCTTGCAGATCTTGCTTTGCTTTAGAAATTAATGCAGTCTCTGTATCAGTTTGAATCAGTCAGTGATAAACGGTCACTACAGGTTATTGACTATAAAAGTGCAGGCCATCCTCCTCCTGCTTTCCTGCCCCCAATGACCAGCAGTTTTATCCACGCTGACCATTTCCTATCAGATGTAAATCTGACGCTGTCCTGAGTGTTCCTTGGGGCCAAGGTGATATGTCCCTGGTGCCAGCATCCCCCAGGGAGCCATTACAGACTCAGCGTCTTCCAGACCCAGGTCTCTAATTGAATCTCCATCCGTATTTCAGAAGCTAACTCTGCAGTTAGGAGGAGTTAAGTGTACAATTAAGAAATGGCTCATCCCTCATAGTACTTATAGTTTTATCGGATGACATGGGCTAAAAAATTGGCAAAGGGCAAATCTTCTATTGATTTAATTGTGCACTAATTGGCCCTGCCCAGTATGACCAGCTTTGAGTTTATTTTATAGGACAAATCTTTCAGTCAGGGGAAGGATTTATATTTCTTTGCTTCTTAGAGAGAAGTAGAGATTATCTGTGCCACAGAAAAGATAGGAAACCGAATGGATTAGGGCCAGATGTCTCCTGGGCTTTGAGCACAATCAGCAGCTGCAATCAGGGAAGACAGCCGCTGTGGTCAACTTCCTACAGCCAGATGAATCCTTTGTGAAGGAGACCATGCTCCACAGTGGTCTCGAGCAATCCCTCTGCTGTCTTCCATCATTACTGGCGAGTCCCTGCAACCTTGACTCCCCCAGAGCTTCCGGCTGTGGTTATGCGGATTAGCCGGTTTGCAGCTTCAGGCTGACAGTCTGGGAAAGCGGGCCCACCCTGTATCTTTCTAATCCACCAAGAAAGGCCTGGGGCAACTTACTCAGATGGTTGTCACCCAAAAGAAGACAGAGAAACTGAGAGACAGAAAAACTGGGCCCGTGGGCATCGGCGGGAGTGGGCGGGGAGGACAGCAGACGAGCAGAGACCATCTTGCATTTGTGCATTTGCACTTTGCTCAGCCCTTTAAGGTCAGGTCTGGGCATCTTCCTGAGCCAACATCTGCTCAAATAGCAGTAAACCTTGAGCCAGCACAGACGGACAGCTGGGAGCAGACTAGACACGAGGGTATGTATAATTTCACACATGCCTATGAAAGAGGCAGGACCCACTGAACACACAAGGGAACTCAGTCACCCGGTGGGTTGAAGTGAGATCTGTCTGTCTGCACCACGCCACACAGCCCGGGCAAGAACCCCTTGGTCCTCTTTGTAGAGTCAAACCCAGGCCTCCCTGGAACCTGCCCTGTCTGTGTCTGACAGTCCTGGGGAAGAGGTCTATCTGAGCCTGGGGGAAGGAAGCGAGGAACAGAAGGCGCTTTTGCTATCAAGGGGCAGCAACCATCACAGAAGGAAGCATTTAGGCAGGGATCTAAAAATGGCTCAGCCTTTTCCTCGAGCCCACTGGTGGCCTTCCATGCTGCACTGTTTTCCTCCCAAAGCATCTTTCAAAAGTGCCAAGAAATTGTGAGAAGCCCAGTTCACTCCCTCTTTCTCACCATGCAGGCTGCACCCAGAGCCTCCTTTTCATGGACACATATGCTCTCAGCCTCTCACGTCGAAGTGCTGAGACATTCTGGAGCAATCCCAATAAGACAAAAGCCCTGTTGTTGATATGCATGTTAGTTGTTAAGCTCGTTTCCCTTGTGTCTCTAGTAGATCTGCTCGGTTGCTCAAAATAGCCTTTGTTGTTCAGTCTCTCAATCGTGTCCGACTCTTTGTGACCCCATGGACTGCAGCATGCCAGGCTTCCCTGTCCTTCACCATCTCCCAGAGCTTGCTCAAACTCATGTCCATTGAGTCAGTGATGCCACCCAACCATCTCATCCTCTGCCATCCCCTTCTCCTTCTGCATTCAGTCTTTCCCAGCATCAGGATCTTTTCAAATGAGTCAGTTCTTCTCATCAGGAGGCCAAAGTACTGGAGCTTCAGCATCAGTCCTTCTAATGAATAGTCAGGAAGATTTCCTTTAGGATTGACCAGTTTGATCTCCTTTCAGTCCTAGATGTTGGGTGTTTAAGCTTCCCATCACTTCAGCTTTTCAGAGTTCTCCGTAATAAGAGAAGACAGTTCCTCTAGATTTCCAGGGGTCTGAATTATTTTTCACAAAATTGGTTCTTTGCTTTTGTAATTTTTTTTTCCTAATCTGGGTTCTGTGGACATGAGCCCAAACAATGGAACAAAACCATGATGCCAGCAAAATGGCCAAAGTGTGTTTCCTATCATAGCTACATTTGACCTGATCAACATGTGCCCCCTTGGTGGGGTATGTACAGACTTCATATCCTCACTCTCTGAGGATGCATCTCCTTCAGGAGCAAAGCAAATAAACTGTGTCCCAACCAAACCAAAAAATCTAGGCACAGTCCATCACTAAAATAATTCTTTATTACGTAACCCCTTCCCTTGAAACCCAGTGGACATCCTCCTTCTTGCCTTCTCGATGACCTTTTCTGCATAGATCAAAGCCAACAGGTTAGACAGCTTGCCAATGCTGATTTCTTGTCTCCCCGGGTCTCCTAAACTCCAGTTTAACACATGACCTGTCCTACGATCCATTTTGTCCACTCTCTCCCCAATTTCATCAACTCCTCTGCTGCTGGGCGGCAGCATTACTTCTCTCTGGCTGCTGCTGGTTGGCACCTTCTGCGTGCGTATCCTTTTCCTTGGCCCTCTCCTCAGCTTACCTGGCTGCACAGAGCGGTCCCTCCCACTCCCTGGACACCAGGAGAGGCCAGAGGTCACCTGGCTCTCAGACTCTGGGCCAGAGGACTGTGGGGCTCCCACCCTGGATGTGGGCCTCGATGCCACAACCATTCTTATCCACTAGGTACCTCAGTATTAGTTATTTTGCCTGATAAGATCGCTAAATACAGTCATCTCCAGTCATTGCTAAATGCATCAGGGCAGAGAGAGCAGGTCAAGCTGGCATCAACAGGGACATGTTAGTGTGGGGAAGGTTTATTATCTCTGAGAAGTAAAAACTCCATGGAAGGTAAGCAGGAGGGAGCAGAAACTCATAACAGAGGACCATGCATTTCCCCCACATAGTGAAGGAAGGGAGGCTTCTGATGTCCAACTTTTCTGCAGACAGAGATCCTCTGTAGCAGCCAAGTTAAAAAGAACTTTGGGCATTTTTCTAACCATTTCAGACTTCCTGGGGATGAGACTCCTACAGATCTTAGGTTGTCTAACATGCATATGCCAGAGGGGAGGCTAGGTCCTCATCAGGGCATGAAGTCTCTAAGCACCTGAAAGGCGGTCACCCTGCTGTCCCTGAACGCGCCTGTCACTCCTGGAGTGAAGAGGAAGGTTAAAGGGTCTGGGCGTGTCTGCCATGCTCATGTAATTCTGCTTCCATGTTAAACCTCTAACAGCCTTGTCTGTAATGAGAGGCTTAGAAGCAAACCCTTGCTGTTCTCCCCTTAGAGCTGCAGGTCTGCAGAAACCACAGTTCAGATCAAGTCTGCCAGGGTTCATGCATGGACCGTGGGCATACAGGACGATGCTTTACCAGTCACTCTCTTCTGCGGGTAGGATAGCAATCCATTCTCTGAAAACTAGCTGAGGCCTCTTCTTGCTCAAAAGATTCTGTGCCTTGTTAAAGGATAAACTGGTACCTAGAAGTGGTCCAAACCCCCTGTGACCAATGGAAGCCTGTTTCCTGCATCTCATCTCTGAAACCATTATGCACTTAGTCTTTTCCTAAAGCTTAAACAAAGCCCCAGCTTTGGTTTCCATTTTGGTAAATCCCAGATCTGCTACTTCCCAGCTGTATGAGCCTGAAAAAATCACCTCCTTGTGACCTCCTCTGTACAAAGAGATGACAACCCCCATCTCCTCTGGTTTCTGGGAGGGTTCCATGAGGTCATTTGTCAAAGAGGCCAACACAGCTTCGGGACAATAGGAAGACTCAAATTTTTTAATGATCAGTTTAATCACGTTGCACTAAAACACAATGAGCACAGGAAGCCAAGAGGGTGGTTACCGTCGTAGCTGTGAATGCCTTCCACTCAGCCACGTCCCAGAAAAGGGAGCTCTTCACTTCCATCTCTGGCATATAATTTTACATTGTAAATAGATAGTCTCTTTAATTGACAGATTCAGAAATGAAAGGGTCTCGAGTTCTTGAGGTTTTTTTCTTTAAAATGACAACAAACTTTATGAATAGATCCCCTGGTCTTGTGTAAGCCTGAAAGTCTGCAGTAGAATATTTCCGGATTCCTTATTCATTACGAGTGTTAGATACTTGGGTATCTGGTTTGTTGGTTTTTATCCCACCATCAGAACTTGGCTCAGGACAAAGTTTATTTTGTTTCTGTTGCTCCAGTTCAAAGTGAAAAGACCATCACTGACTCCCATTAAAGGCACAGCTTCTTAAAACCCAGGTAACCTGCCTCAATGACTACAAGAGTGTCAGAGAGCCATCTAGCATTGCAGTTTAACCACCATCAGGACAAGACCCAGGCCTCCCAGAGCAGGAACAGCGTGAAGGCAACTCACCACTTAACTGTGCAGCCTGAAATTAGAGGCTGACTCAAACCACAGAGCCCAGTAGACCTCCAGCGGGGGCTAGGAGAGGCCCCCATGAGCTCTCAGAGTGCAGTGTGAACAGCCTTTCCTGGGGTCGAGTGAGCCATGCGGCCACAGCTAGAGACACCCCCTTGGCAAGGTCACTACCATTACAGGCGCTGTGGCACCACCAGTCGGTGATCATACTAATGCGTTCAATCCTCCAGCTCTCTGCATCCTGGAAGCTCACTTCTCTTTTACTTGCAAGAGGCTTTTTCCTGAGCCCATGTAGTCAGAGAGGACTTAACCACCTGCTTGACCTCACACAGCAAAGCTGAGGACAGAATTCAGGGCCCTTCAGCCTAGCAAATGGCAGTTCTGTCTCCTCAGTCCTCAGGGTGAGCAGGTGAGCGGAAGGGATGCTGAGGGCTGGGAATCCCGTCTGCAGTGCTGCTAGGCTCCTACAGATTCAGTCGGGTCTGCCACAAGAATATTTTTAAATCCTGCAATTCCACAGTAACCCGGGAGCGACTAGCTGGCAGAATCCAAAGTTCGCCTCCTGCAGCCTCTCTTACACTTGGCCCTATTCTTGGTGGCTCTTCAGTGTTTGTTCCTGCCTCCTGTGCTGAAAGGATCTGGTATCTGCATAATAAGTAGGACCTCCAGTGTGACTCCCAACAGTGCTGGGCGGGTGGTGAGATTTCAGAGAAGCCGGATCTTGGCACAACCTCCCAAGGCTCGGCTGTATCTCTGCCTCTTGTAGGAATTTTCCAAAGTACTGGACTGGTCCTCCGTGCCTGTTCCTGACTGTGGTCCGTGGACCTCTTCTCCTGCATAGCAGCTCCACGGGAGACAGTTGTACCTGGGCTGGCCTGCTAGGACTTTCTGAGTCCCCCAGTTTGCATCGGTTGTTGAAATCAGGCCCAGAGAAGAAGGCATGGTGGGCTAAGGTCACAAGGGGCAGGAAAAAGTCAGGCTGAGGACCTCAAACAGTGCGCATGGATCTCAGGTGTTTCTGTCTCTGTGGCTGGGCCTCCTGCCACCGCAAGTATCCCATTCTTACATCCTGGCTCAGCTGCTACTGAATCCAGAGAGACTGGAACCTCCCCATTAGGCAGGTCACTTCTCAAGAGCAAGGCATCAGGCAAGGGAGGGTCCCCCAACTCTGCCGGGCACTCTGCCAGAGGGAGAAGTCACGCCTATAGGATGCAAGCTGCTTCTGTGCTTGGCTGGGCTGGTTTGATCCCTCCCTGTGTTCATGTTTCAGAAAATCATGAAACGGCTCATTAAAAGATATGTCCTGAAGGCCCAGGTGGACAGAGAAAATGATGAAGTCAATGAAGGTAAGCAACTGGATCTGCTTTCTGGAGGGCAGAAGCCAGATGTGGTCTCACCGGGCCTGCAAAGTCAAGGTATCAGGGCTCAGTGGAAATGAGTGGAAACCGGCAGGCTCAGTCCCTGGCCAGAGGCCCTGGAGAGCCTCACTGGAGGTGCTGGCAGAATGCAGGGGAACACACTTGCAGAACTGGGGTCTCTGCCCCCTGGCTGGTCGTCTGGGGCTGCCCTTAGCTCTGAGCACAGGGCCCTCCACCTCAGCACCAGCACCAGCACACGGAGCCCTGCTCCCAGAATGGTTCTGCCTCCCCAGTCACAACTGACATGAGTTGCCTCCTATCCCTTGAGTTCAGGACGGCCCAGAGCTCCTCATGCCCAGAGCGCACAGACAGCCAGCCGTAGACAGCCCCTGTTCTGGATGGCTCCATCCTAGCTCACATCCTGGCTCTCAGAAGCTACCAACCAGCAGTTTCTCAAAGAATTCCTTCCACCCCCTCAGAAGTGCTTGCTATAAAAGCGGGTCCAGAACCCCCCTCCTCCCCAGACCTAATAAATCAGCATGGCCTGCGGGTCTGCCTGCGATACAATACCAGGCATTCTCATCCAGGCATTCATTCTGACGCACACTGAAGTTTGCCAACTACATTATTTTCACTGTTTGGGTTATTCTCCAGTCTATTTTAAGCAGCTCTTAAGTGAAAAGCAAATTACCATACACCAGGTAATTAATCTTCATGAGACACGTGGGACAAATATTTGCTACCTTCCAAGAGTGAAGGTACCAAGTCTTTCCCTCGCCAGTGTCCCAGGAGCCTCTGGAAGGAGCCTAGTCATTTAGTGACCCTCTGCTTCATCCTGGGACATCACTGTGCAGCCTCAAGATCAGCAACGACCCCTGGGCTGACACTGTCTGAGTTGAGTAGCAGGCCATCTGCCCACCCCACTGTTGGGTCTTAAATATAACACAGCCGGGTGCCATGGCAGCCAGCACTCTGAAGTGTGTGATGTGATTGACAGGAATGTAACTGATTATAGAATGTGGGGCTGTGCAGGTTTCATTCCATGGGAATCACAGCATGAAACTAGGGCTTAGTGTGTAAAGTCAAGTCGCTCAGTCGTGTCCGACTCTTTCGACCCGTGGACGTAGACTACCAGGCTTCTACGTCCATGGGATTCTCCAGGCAAGAATACTGGAGTGGGTTACCCTTTCAAGCCCCCATTAAAACAAGAGATGTATGCCTTTGTCAAAACTGGCCAGACTATAGCTTTAAGACTTCTGCATCTTCTGTGTGTCAGGGATACTTGGAAAATAGGTGGTTAAAGTGTCCCCCAGCAGTGGACTTCCACTTGAGTCAAGAGTCAAGCCCAGTATCTTCCAAACCAGGCAAGAACCTTTCGACCCCACTTTGTGGTTGATAAGAAGGTTCCCACAGCCCAGGCCCGTGTGGACTTTTAACCGCATGGTTCACTGTGGAAATGAGTGGAAAACCCCACCTGGTGGTCCCTTGCCGTAGAAGGAGAAGGCGGCAGGCCTGTCGTGGCGCACCAGTGAGGCACGCTGCTCGCACGGTGTGGGCAGACCCCGCTCCTAAGAGGCTGCCTGGCTCCACAGCCATGTCCACTGATCAGCTGAGCTGATCCCCTCAGATGCCTAGGAGTTCCTCTTCCCTGCAAATAATGATGACAAAACAAAACAAGAAGCATGATGAGAAAGCAATGTCAAAATTAACAAGGGTGCTGCTCAGAGTCTTAAAAGCTGCCTTTAATGGCTCCACGACCAGCATTCTATCACGATAAAATGGGTGCAAGCAGTTCAACTTGACCTTGATTCCTCCGTCTACCTCAAACACTTCTGGGAGAGCTTGACCAGGAATGGGAGGAGAAGGGTCTTCAGCAGACGGATGTGTCCTTTAGTGGGAGGGGCTGGGTGGGATTTAGGTCAAAACAGACCTCCAATCCCCCCACCTCCACCCTGCTGGACCGGTAGCCTGACATTCTGCTGGAAGAAGGCATGCCTCCAATGCCTCTAGGGTGAGCCCCTCTGCGGGCTCATACTCACCGGAATCTCCTCTGTCCTTGCAGGCGAACTGAAGGAGATCAAGCAAGATATCTCCAGCCTGCGCTACGAGCTCCTTGAAGAGAAATCTCAAGCTACCGGAGAGCTGGCTGACCTCATCCAACAGCTCAGTGAGAAGTTTGGGAAGAACTTAAACAAAGATCACTGCGGGTGAACAAGGGCAAAGACATTTAGCAGCCTGCACCCATCGGCACCTGTGATTCTACCAGCATTCCAAGGCCAGGCGGGATGCCCTGGCCACCAGCCCAGGTGGGAAGGGGTCCTGGCCCACTCCTCTAGGACTCTGACGGGACCCACTGGCTCCGTCCTAGCCAGCCTTGCTGGCATCTGCAGCCCAGTGTCCTGCCTGGACCCAGAATGATTGTGAATCTAGGCTGTTGGGTGAGAAACTCGACCACAGGAGGAAGGGAGGAAGTGGCCCCCTGACATGTGGGGACACCTTCGGTCCAGTCATAGGGGCATATGTCCCAGTGGCCAGCGCAGGAAAAGGCCATCTCAGATGCACACTCGTGCCCTCCCGCCGCGCACAGACCTCCGTGCTGTCTGTGTGCAGGAAGACAAACCACCTCACCCCACACATCCCCGCTCACTCCCTCCCTGCCACCCACAAACCCAGAAGAACCGGGCGGTGACCTGTGATCTATTCTTAAGTGCCAGATGAGAACACAGATAGCCTACTAGCAAAATAGTTCTATTTGTTTATATTAAAAAAAAAAAGGTTTAAAAATCCTAAATCAAAAATTGTACTGTAGGTAGCACTGTTCAGAGAACACCAACAAAATCCAAATGACGTATTTTTACCTTTATGAAAATTATCTTGTATTTACTATTTTTACCTGAAATGGAAAGAAATAAAATTACCTCATAATAGTCCAGGGAGACTCTGTGGATGCGCTGCCCTCCCCGTTTGTCTGACGTCCTCTCTGGAGATGGCCTTGGGCGTCCACAGAGCAGGGCTGCCTTGAGAGGAGAATGAGCAGGTGAGAGGGAGGCAAGCCCAGGGGAGTCTGCAGCCAGGAACCCCCACCTCCAAGCATCTCTTCCTGTCCCCAGACCTAGTGACCCCCAAGCATGCCAAGGTCAGGAAGGAGACAAAGGAAATGAGGAAGAAAGTGAAACAATTTCCCCCACCCCACTTCTCACCCTTTTCCCTCGAGTGGCGGGGGAGGGAGCTGGGAGAAAGGAGCCAGAGCTTTCTGAAGGGGCCTGAACTGTGAGTAGAGACAGCAGCCACCAGAGGGCGCCCCGGTCCTGAGCAAAGCCCAGGCTGAGCTGGCTGGAGAAGATGCCGCTGGGCAGGAAGGGTCACTTACTAATAACAGGAGCTGGTTGTGTCGAGTGAGCACTTGCTGTGTACCAAGCACTGTGCTGAGGACTCTGTAGGCATCAGTCCACTGAACCCTCACAACAACCCTATGAAGAGGAAGAGGACCAAGGTCTCAAATTCAGATGCCTTGCAGATACCCAGGGTGTGTGTACACATGTGTGACTATGAATGTTTCCTATATGTATACGTATGAGAGGCTTGTGTTGTGATATGCACTGTATCTTCAGAGATAAATTGTTCACTTAATCCTGCTCTAAGACCAAATGGGGTGATAGACAGAACTGGAATAGTTCCAGCATTGAGGCATCAGGGAGAGGCCGTAACAATGCAGACAGCCATAGCCTACCTCAAGTGGGTGTGGACACCCAGCCCAGCTAATCGTTGCCATAAGGAATAACAGGCCCAGTTTTGCTAAATCTTCTCCGTTTCTAAGGGGTGGGGGACAAAGGTTACATTTGTTGGGCCTTGGCAGCCAACATGGGTGACTAAGAAGCTGTCCTGAACTGTGACCCCAGCCCAGGCCTTCAGGGCAAGAAAATCTTCAGCAAGAAGGATGCAGGCACCCGACAGGGACCAGGGTTATCTGCGCGTGCAGGGACCTTACAGACATAAACTCTGCTCCGGGAGTTTTTCACCTGGGGGCCATGTGAGGTTCGTGAATGGATTTCAAAGAACCTGTCAGTCCTGAGGTTCCCATCACATCGGAGCTTGTCCTTGTGATGTGTGTCGTTATGGAGGGAATACCTGCAGGTTTTCTCAAATGCTCATCCCTGGCCCTCAAAGCCTGCAGATGAGGACTGAATCCCTTCAGTAGAATTTCCCAAGTCCCCAGACAAGTACCAAGGATGGGGTGTGTGTGTGTCCAGTGGAGGATACATAAATCACTCTTCCCACAAAGCACATCAGCCTCCCAACCCCAGGGACAAATGACCAACAACTTCAGGGACGGTGTCCTTTCAGATACTGCACATATTGACTTCAAAATGCTAATCAACATTTTAAGATGCATTATGCAATTTCCCTATCTGCCTTCTACCAGCAACAGCTGGCAACCCCATTTTCAAATCCTGGGATGCCCTTTTCCTATCAAACCTAAGTCTCCAATGTGCCCCTTCAGGAGATAAAAGGAAAACAAGTCCCACTGAGCAATCGAAAGCTGGGAAGGAAAACTAGCAGCACCTGCTAGGCTCTGGCTGCCAGGTCTGGGGTTGATGGTCGTCCAGGAATGGACTTGTGGCTGCCAGGCGAGAGGATTCAACGGACCCAATGCATTCATGGGGTGGGGGGAGGGCCACCTCTTTCATGGAAGGCTGTTGGAGAGGCCTGGGAACTGAGGGCTGTGGAGCCGTCAACCTGGAGCCGGTGCGGGCATGCAGTGATTTTCCAGGCACTGACAACTTCCCTCACTTTCCTCCAGTTCCTTGGCTCCTATGGAGTTAGCCAAGCAGGAGAAGCGGCTCTTGGAAAAGCAAAACAGGAGGCAGAGGAATGGAGTCTGGGAAGGGCACAGGGACGGAGAGGAGGAGGGGAAGAGCCCAGGAGCCCCTAGACTCACACTTGAAAGTGCCTGACCCTGCACTTCTGTCATTTGTGACTTTAGATTTCTGTGACTCAGGCTCCCTGGAGGCTCAGACGGTTAATCATCTGTCTGCAATGCGGGAGACCAGGGTTCGATCCCTGGTTCGGGAAGATCCCCTGGAGAAGGAAATGGCAATCCACTCCAGTACTCTTGCCTGGAAAATCCCATGGACAGAGGAGCCTGGTAGGCTACAGTCCATGGGGTCGCAAAGAGTCAGACACGACTGAGCGACTTCAAAGAAAAAAAGGGTATGCTTGTAACCTGAGCATGTGGGGCTCGGGAGATGCAGTCCTGTCCAGGTTTCCGGGTAACCAGTGGCTAAGCAGCAAGTTCTCCAGCGACTTGTCACCATCTGATGGTTCCTAGTAGGACGTGACAGATCCTAGTAACATTTCCTGGGCAAAAACCCCCAATTAGTGTCCAAAGCAATTCCTGAAGGACAAGAGCTCACACACTTGAGAAAGCACAGCCGCCCCTCTGCCCATCACAGAGCATCTCCCCCCCACCCCCCACCCGTCCCACTGAGGCCTGGGAGCTGAAAAACTGGCCAGTGCACCTCAAGCCCGGGAGACTCCCGAACGCGGGTGACTCTGCCGAGGCTGCTCGCAGCAGCTCGGGCCTGGGGAGCCCCTGACAAGGTAGCTTCAGGTGAGCTCGCCCGGGGGAGGCTGAGACACTTTGTCCCACTCGGTGTCTGGTTAAAAAGAAGCAGCCCCACAGCCTGTCACTCCTCAGAGTGTTCATTAAGGCTTACGTAAAGGGTAGAGCTCAGGCTCCTGGAGGCTGACAGGGAGGCCACGCCCCTTTCTATGTTTATCACATCTTGCCCCCTCATCCCTTGAAGGGTGAACTAGTAGAGGGAAGGGGCTTCAGGAGGAACACCCGGATGTCAATCAGGCCAGGCTGGCTAACCAAGGAGCAAAGCCCCTTCCACCCTCCCTGCAGACACGGCAAGCTCCCCAGGTCCCCTGCCTCCTCCCTGCCTGGGAGCAGAGGCTGCCTCGCTGGCTCTTCCTCGAGAAATGCCCCAGCTTTCTCCCTCTGCTTCCCCACCATACTCAAGCCACAGGGATGGCCCATGACCTGCACCTTAGGGAGAAAATGACAGGAAAAAAAAAAAAAGTGTCCAGGGTTTGGGATCTTGCCAAACGCCTGAGTCTTTAAAGACAGGAGAAGATTGAGAGAAGAATAAAAAAGTTTGAAAGAAGTCGTATTTGAGGAGTCAGGACTCTTTCCCATCCAGAAGGGATCTAAGAGGGACGGAGGGGAGGGTCTGAGAGCTGAGAGGCTGAGGCAGCTTGGCCCTGCCTGTGGAAGACAAGTGGGCCATGGAGATGGGACCACAGCTGGCAGACCACGTTCTTGCCCAGCTGCCCACCCTGGGCATCCAGGGAGGCAGGAGGATCAGGGGCAAGGACAGGGCTCCCCCAAGCAAGCAAGACAGGGAGGAGGGCACTCTCACTACAATATGATTAAAAGAGAGATGCCTCAGAGCATCTGCATCAGGTGTGGCTGGAAGCAACATTCCATCAGCTGTGCCCACTAACAGGCGAGGCCGTGGGTCCCCTGGCACTGATCCTACACATCCCCAGGCCAATGGCCTGCCTCACCCCGCAGTGCACTGGAGAAGCAGAAGGCCAGAGAAGCCCTCATATGTCCAAAGAAAAGCATGCCAGGGCCCATGCAGGTGTCTAAGAGCAGATGCAGACTCAGCCTCACAGTAGACGGCGCTTCTAACTGAGCCACTTCCACATAACCACCTCCCCTGTGTGGCTGTCCCTGTGTGCTGTGAGTAAGGCCAAGGAAGGGGGCAGGCAGATGCGGGGCAGGGGAGGGCATGGCTGTGCCATCTTCATACTGCCGTGACCCCCTCTTTGGCTGGAAGCAGATCTCACCCTAACCTCAACCCAACCAACCAGAGGACCCCGTGCCCCTGAAGCCAACACAGCCCCGAGCAAGGCAGTCACACATCTGCCCTGAGATGGCTATCGGCGTGCAGCCCTGAGCAGGGCAATCACACGCCTGCCTCGACCCTGATATCTGTGTGCACACTGGAAAGGAGAGCTCCTTTTTCCCAATAAGGTTGCTGAACAGGAGACTGTGAATCTGGGACTCCAGTAGACACTTCTCTCCTCACACAGAGACAGGCTGTCTGCCAGTGAGGTCAAAGATGAGAAATTAAGGAGATGGAAGAAGTAAATGTCAGAGGGAGGTGGGGGAGAAAAAAAAAGAGGGAAGGGAAGCAGGAACGGTGGAGAGGGGAGCTGTGCCACATTCTTGCCCTGGGGCCCTCTTCCTGTAGCTGCTCCTACACCGGGGGGCCTGTCTGGGAGCGAGCTCCGCTTCGTGCATGGGTGGCTAGTCACTCAGTCATGTCCAGCTCTCTGTGACCTTATGGACTGAAACCCTCCAGGCTCCTCTGTCCACGAGATTCTCTGTGGAAGAATACTGGAGTGGGTTGCCATTTCCTACTCCAGGGGATCTTCCCAACCCAGGGATCCAATCTGGGTCTCTCACATTGCAGGTGGATACTTTATCACCTGAGCCCTTTGGTGCCATATAAAGCCCCATTTTTGTTGAGGCCATTTGCATTGGGTATCTGAATGTCATTTACAGCCTCAGAATCCTGATAAACACAGAAAGAACTCTAGGATGTAGTTGCCCCACCCTCCGCCCGGGGCTGTTCTGCAATTCTGCAGTTAGAGGAGCAAGGGCTGGAAACTACCAGAATTGTTCTTCTTGAGACTCTGAGAGGCTCTGGACCGTGGGTGATGGCATCAAGCTCAATTTTTCAATAGTGAAACCCCAGGACGCTGGACCTATTGGCTGCTCTGGTGGCCAGGAGACGGGTGCGACGTGGGACTGGGAGAGGACCCTTTGCTCTGCTCTGCCCAGGCTTCACTCTGGAAGGATCCAGAATTGACACCCTGGGCACTTCTGCGGTGGCCAGTGGCC
The DNA here is from genome assembly GCA_006408675.1 of Madoqua kirkii. NCBI lineage: Eukaryota > Metazoa > Chordata > Mammalia > Artiodactyla > Bovidae > Madoqua > Madoqua kirkii. Next base: position 92,552 of record SJYC01052085.1, read on the forward strand.
CCAGCGGGGCGCCTCTCACCAGCTTTGCCAGCAGTGCCTAGTGGGGAGGCCAGGCAGGCAGGGCAAAGCGGGAAGGCAGACAAGGGAGCAGCATGGTGGCTGCAGAAGTCGCCCTTATCGGGTAGGCAGTTACCACGCAGACCCAGATACGCAGCAAGCAGTGTGAGGATGGCCAGTTTAGCTGATGAGGCTCCTGCTGTAAATAGGAAGCGTAGCTTCTTTGTAGATACAGGTTGTTGAAGTGGACACTCGAGTGACATAGACATCAGTACAACTGAGTACTGGGTGTGGGGTGCTGGCCCTGCTCTCAGCGAGCTTAGATCCTTGAGAGCAACAGGAAGCCCAGCATCCATACCAGCGCGAGCTTCTGGACCGGCGGTGCTGGGGGAGCAGTGGCCACCCCAGACCCCAGCTGGGTCAGTCTCCTTGACGGAGGAAGTAACTCCTGATCATTTCAGTGAGCGAACAGAACAGAGCCGCAGGGTTTCATTCTCAGCTCCAATCAATCACAAGACAGACACTCCAGCAAAGTAGAGCCTCTGGTGGCTCCCCCGCCTGCCAAACTAAATTAGAAGCCCCCAAGGCCTGTGCAGCCCGGCTGAAGGTGAATGTTCTGAAAAAAAAGAAAGAAAGAAAGAAAAACACCTCGCTGCTCCTTCAGACGCGTCTTCACATGAAGGCGCTCCCAGCAGCATCACTGTCACCAGCACCGTGAACAGAATATGCATCCGGGGCCTCAGCAAAGGCCCTGGGTCTGGGGGCCAGAGTGTCTTGTGACCCCCTCCACTTCCAAGCCTCCAGGTCCCAGGCAGCAGCTCAGAGGCGAATGACTCCCACTGTGCTGCGGCTGCGAGGGGAAGGCTGGTGCGGATCAGTATTCTCGTCACTCTGGACACATCCTCAGTTTTTCTCCCAAAGGGTAGAGAAGCCATTTTGCTGATTCTTAAAGACCTTCCAGTCTGTCCTCTCCCTGCATACACATGACATGAAAGAGTCAGCCTGAGGTGAAACAGAAGGGAGCTCTTCCAGAAAACAGAGCTGCTGGTTTAAGACAAGAGCACAGAAACATGAGGAAACCAAGGGAGCCCTCAGTCCCTATACAGTCCCAGTCCGCGTCTGCCCACAGGGTTCTGGCCAGATGCCTCCAGCTCTGAAGCGACCCGAGGTACGCTAAGACCTCCGCTGGTCATCCCTGGTGCCCACCACTCAGTCAGAGACATGATGAGAGGTATTTGGAGGGGAGAATGGCACTGGGCCCAAGCCCCCAGCACTCTGGCCAGAGGAGGCAGAGGCAGAGCCCCACACATACTGCCACATGGGTCCCCTGGTGGTGGAGACCCGAGGAACCCAAGCAGAAGTGGAGAGCGACCGTGTCTGTGGCTCCATTTTCATGGCGCCTGGGAACTGGTGCTGGGCTCCCACAGGCCTCTCTGGAGGCTGCATCCAGAAAGAGGCCAGAGCCAACAGGTGGGAGGCCGCGTGTGTGAAGCTGGCGACTGCAGAGGGGAGGGTCAGAGACACTGCCTACCCGCCAGGCTCTGAGGCTCCTCCCTGCAGGCTGCGGTCGCCCAGGGACGGAAGCTATCGTTGACCCAGAGCACAGGAGTTGGGGGCCCTAACCTCCCCCAAGTCACACCCAGGCCTCCAAGCCCAGCAGCACTGATGCCGGTGGGAAAAGTCAGGTGAACACAGGCCTGGCTGCTGCCCTGCTCTACCATGTAGTGGGGCGACTTCCCAACAAAGAAAATGATGCTGTGGAGAATGAGCAATCAGGGGCCCCAGGACACACGCCTCACGGGACGCCCGCCTTTGCTTACCTCCATCCTGTGTGGACGCAGATCCTGTGACTCAGGGCAGCCATTTCCACACCAACAGTGGCTCCATAAGCACGTGCTCACGGGTTTGCCCTCACAGAGAAGCTCAGCTGCACAGCTCAGTGTTGAAACGCCGTGTGGAGAGAGGCCTAGAGAACGAGAGGCCTCTGGGCCTCTCCACTGGGGTCAAGCTCCCAGCTCAAGCAGCTTCACAGGAAGGGAGGGGGTCGGCCCCAGGGAGCAGAACTGCCAGCTGAAGCCTGTCAGCCACAGAATCACGGGAAACAATAAAGTGTTGCTTTATGACTCTGAGTTTTCAGACGGCGTCTCACCCAAGCAACAGATAACACAGACAGAGGGACTGAGGCCTGGACCCCTCCCCAGAGGACAGGACCCTTACCTACCCAGAGGACAGGACCCTTACCCACCCAGAGGACAGGACCCTTACCCACCCAGAGGACAGGACCCTTACCCATCCATCTCAAGAGAACGGCTTCCTTCTGGGGCCTCAGTCAACTGCCCAAGAATGAAGTCAGCAGGTGTTAATGAAGCCACAGTGAGGATTCCCAACTACCCGGATCAGTTTTGCCCCTCCTGGGAAGAAGTCCTGTTTCTATCCCCCGACTGAAACCAAGAAAACAGGTTTGGCCATCTTGTGGAAGGAGGCAGGCTTTGCTGAACAAGCCGAATGCAGCCACTCAACCAAGCCAAGCCCTCAGCTGGGAGCAGTTAAGTAGATTTGTGAGGTTTTTAATAAGTGTGGTGGACTGTGCAGAGGAAATGTCACAAGGCAGTCAGTGAATCATTGCCTAGTGGGCACAGATAACTCTGCCTTTGATTCCCAATCTCATAGCTTTCAGAGCACTTTCATGTCCCTTGTCTCGCTTAATTAAAACAACAATCCAGCCAGGTGGGCAGGGCAGGATTTGTTATCCTATTTGCTTAGAAAGAGCTTATGTAATGCAAGGGCCCCCTTGAGTGGAAGTTTAACCGCAGGGAGCCCCTGAGCCCAGTGAATGGGACTGGGCGCAGAGTGCCGTGAACACAGGTGAGTGGGAGGGGCGCCCTTCCAGCTGGGCAACACGTGCAGGAGCCCTGTCCCCAGAGGCAGCCTGGGGTGGGAGGGACACGCCCTGCAGGGCATTTCTCAGTGCAGTTCTGGGCCCCCTGCCTCAGAATTCCCCAGGGCACTCGCTGATACTATAGATGGACAGACAGGGAGTGGAGCCTAGGAATCTGTATTTTAAGATGCTCCTGGGTGACTCTGATGGTCGAGTGTGAAAGACACTGTCACAGAAGTCCCCTTGCCGACAACACGGGTATCAAGTTACCTGACTGATGGGCAGTAGGAATGGGCCGGGGACACATGATTCAGTGCTCTTGCTAGCTCTCTGATCTGCACCAAGGAGGCGGGACTGAGCGGCTTGAGAAGATGTGTGAGGCTTGGACACGTAGAGATGATGGGGGACAAAGCATTGCCAGCACTAGGAAACAGTAGGGATGAGGAGCTCAGCCCCACTCTACCTTCTGCTGCATAACCATCATTGAACAGCATTACTACCAGGTGAAAACTCAATCAAGGGGCCAGAAACTCTGACAGGGGATGAAGTAACAACCTTCTCCAGGGACGGCCTTGTTTGGATTTGGTCTCGTTTCCCGGAAGTGAGGAGATGTCACGCTTGCACAGGGCCACAGGCAGGGTCCCCTCCCCTTCTGTCCTGGGACCTCAGGGTCCACCTGGTATAAGACAGCAAACTCTGAGCACACAACCTGCCCCAGTGAGGACAGCAAGCTTCCTGGATGTCCTGGCATTAGGCCACCTGGGAGGGAGCCCTCACTGTGCCATCTCTGCCATCCCTATGTAGGCAGTTTCTGCCAACAGAGGACAGGGAGAAAACTCCAAGCTCCCCCAGGCTGAGCAAGTCAGCTGGGGGCTGGGCATTCCTCTTCCTACCACAACTAATGACGGGCAGGAAGGAAGGGAGGGGAAGGACACAGGGCTGAGATCCATCTTTTATTTTTATCACCCTTTCTGACTCTTCGTGATAGAATCTGAGCCACTTCCGTTGTGTATCAGGAGGCAATGTGATGTTTAAGTGCGCTCGTAATTAGACCCAGGTAATTCGCTCTTTAATAATCAGCATGCTTCGCCCTCCAGCTCACTAAGCCACCCCCTCTCCTGCCTCTGTTCTATTTTCATCCAGGCCCCCCTCCCAGGCAGGGATGCCTTAACCAGCCCCACTGGCTTGTCATCATCTCCCTTTCTCTCAAAGCGGCCTGATTGGCCCGCATGGGCCTTTTCCGCCTGGACAGTCAGAGTGAGACTCTGAGCAAGGGCTCAGAGGGCCTGAGGAGCAGATCTGGGGTGGAGTGCTACTTGGGAGCTTGGGCAGTGCAGAGGCCCAGCCCACACTCTGGCTCAGCAGAGCTCAGCCTGAACCCTGACTCCAGCCCCACCTTCAGCCAGTGTCTCCAGGCCCAGGCAAGGAGGGGCGGTCAGAGGGGTGGAAGGAAGCATGATGGATGAGGCTCTTAAGGAATGAGAACCCCAGAGAAGAGAGAGAGAGAAAAGATCAAGTTACTGTTTTTTTTTTTAATTATTATTCTCATTTAAAAAGCAAACACGGTCACTGGAGAAATTGTCAAAAGCCACAGCACTCAAAAAGAAGAAAATGAAAATTGGCCCTTAGTCCTACTATGCAGAGATCATTATTAGGAGCTATTTACTTACGATTTTCTTTGCATAGTATGTCATTCTTAATCCACAAACTCAAGTGGGTTAGATTGTCATGCTATTTTCCCGGTAGTTGATCTCTGTAAGGCTCTGTCCCCTAAAGTGACAGAAGTCTCGGTTCTGAGTGCCCACACCTGCGGAACTGGCACTCAGTTCTGCAGCTGAGGGTGGGTGGTCCTCCTTGTCCACAGCCACTGTTCTCTCTGCCTCTGAAAGGTCAGTCCTGCAAGTCCCTGCTACACAGACCCTCATTCCCATCCAAAAGCGGCCCTCGGATACCTCCTGCCACTCTCGTGGCCTTCTCGGAGCACATCTCGTGGCCTTCTCACAAGCCCTCCTGCAGTCTCCAAACCACTGTGGAGCCGGAGGAAGCCAGCTGTGCCCCACCCCCCACCCCCGGCTCTCCATAGGGTGCTAAGGTGAGATTTCAGGAACCATTCTGCTGCCTCGCAGCCAGTGGGGCTGGGGAGCCATCCACATCCTGGGGCATCTGCCTCCTCCCTAGGGCTCTGCCTAAGAAAAGTATCTGTTCTCTCCCTCTGCTCCCCAAAACTATCTCGGTTTCTGTTCTCTGTTCCAAAGCAGAGTGGTCCTGTGCCCCCTCTCAAGGACCCACCAAACATCTAAGGTCGCCTCGTGTCCCACCAGCTCTGCTCTCCTCCTCCGACCCCATCCTGCCCCAAGATCAGGGAGATCTCTCTCAATTTCAGAGATGGAGAAACCTGCCTTTGCACAGGAATACCCCATATGGCAGACAGTGTGTGCCTGTGTGTGTGCGGCCTGCTGTGGGTGAGGGCTCACTCAGAGGCTGAAATCTGCCGATGCCCTGCCAAGAAGAAAGACACCTCTTTACAGTTCACCCAAAGGCACTATGTGGGCTGACCACCGCCTTCCCCTTCCTCATTGTGTCTTATTCCAAACCTTATAACCAGGCCTCGACTGCCTGCTGTGGGTGAGGGCTCACTCAGAGGCTGAAATCTGCCGATGCCCTGCCAAGAAGAAAGACACCTCTTTACAGTTCACCCAAAGGCACTATGTGGGCTGACCACCGCCTTCCCCTTCCTCATTGTGTCTTATTCCAAACCTTATAACCAGGCCTCGACTCCTGAGACTCAAAAGCCGATCATTTGACTCCTTTGTTAAAGGAGGCAGTTTATGTTGGATAGTCTGACTGCCATCTGCCTACAAGGATCACTGGTGCCAGGACACCCAGGAGGGCGCGTGGGTCAGTGCTTGAGAACATCTCTCTCTCTCTCACACACGTGCTCCCAGCTCCAAAGGCTAGATTTGGATCTCTGGGGTTGAGGCCAGAACTGCATTTTTAAAGCTCCCAGCTGATTCAGAAGGGTTTGGGGAAAAGGGGTACCATGAGGAGAACAGAGTGGGTCTCTTGAGAACACCGCCGCACAGCGCGGCAACCGTTATGGGCGGTGCAGGAACTGCCAGTCTTGCCTGGGTGGGTGAACTGGAGACGCAGCCAGGCTGGACGGGCGCCTGGCATATCTCAAGTGCCCTTAACACTCCCATGCATCTTCCTGTTTTCCCTCTTTGGTTTCAGTTGAGAAAACCCACTCAACACTGTGTCTTGAGGGGTGTCATTTTCAAAGGCTTTCTCAAAGAGGGGCCAGATGATGCCCAGTCATCCAGCCCACGTCTCCCATCTCACAGAGAGCCCACAGGCAGCCTCCTTAGGGAGTGGTGGGAGAAGCCCCTTCCCCAGCAGCACTGGGCTATAGGGACCACACATGACTCCCCAGGAGAAGCCTTCCCAAATGGAGGCCCCCTAACTTCTGACCTGGGAGCCTGAGCCCAGGGAAGGAACAGGTCAAATTCCTTGCGCTTCAGCATCAAATGGCAATGCTAATGTAGCTTCTAATTTAGGTTTTAAAATGCCGCTTAAAGGACAGCGTCAGTTCTCTCACTTAAAACTTTTTTTTTTAAATAATCACATTTCCTCATGAGTCAGGCCATGGACATGTTCATCCCTCCCTCGCCGTCAAGGACATTCTCTCAGATTTCTTCATGACCAATGTGCCGTTTCTTCAGGCATGAGCCCTTTCTCTGGTCTGACCCCACATCCGTGGTTCCTTCTGCCCATAGTCTCTGACCAGGATCTCAGAAAAGACAACACCGCCCAGAGGTGGAAGGATAGGGAAGAAATGAAAGCCATCTCCCACATCCCCCGGATCCTGCCTGAGGGGCAGCTGTGGAACAGGACTGACTGGCTGCAGGGAGGGACTTTTCCAAAATTAAGATAACTGGGATCCCTAAGACTTTGATGAGAGAGAAACCTAGCTGTATTTTTGTTTTGTTAAAACTTTGGAAGAAAAAAAGGAAAATATAATTATCTTTTATGGAAATTAGGAATAATCTTTCAGAAATAATTTTCTAATTATTTCTGGAAAGGACTCTTAAAAAACTGTGTAAACCTAGATTTTCTGCCTCATTCTAGTCAGGGATGGAAAATGTTGTCAGAGGATGTCTCTCTTTTCCCACCTCCTGTCAGCTTAGGAAGTGGCTTCAGGATCTGCGTCTGTGAAGACAGGGTCTGTGGGAAGCCCGGACCAGCTGCCAGGGGACCGCCACCATGGAAGAGTCTCCTCTAGAGGAGAACCGGGTCTGCAGCCTGGCCCTTGAGAGGGAGGGTAGTAGGGAGGCATGCCTGTCCATGCAGAGCCAGGACTCAGCCCCTGAGAGGAGAGTCAGCCCCTTGGTGCTCACCTGGGACCCCAGCTCTGGAGCAGAATCTGCGGCAGAGTGAGCTGAAGCTCCCCAGCCCAGCCCAGCCTCCCTGCAGGCTGCCCGGGAGGCTTACTCTGGGGCTGCCAAGAGAAGGATATACTGACAACCGGAGTTGGAGACAGGCCTCCTCGCAGGCCCCAAACCCAGAGTTTCTTGCTGATTCAGACCAAGTCTTTCTAGGTGGTGCTGCCCTCAGCCATGGGGTGGGGGTGGTTACAGATCACCTGAGCCATCCCTATACCTTCCAGGCAAAGGTTCAACCACACCTGAACCCTAAGGTTATGCCTAATGATGCTTCCCAGTTCTTCCTTGGTGGTAAATCCCTTGTCTCTACCGTTGCCCACACCCTATACCAGGGATCTCAGAGTTGGAAGCAGGACCAGCTTTCAGCTCACAGATGTAGGTCTGCGAACAAGTAGAGACCTCTTCTCACCCTCTCAAACGTGCTGGAGCCAAAATGGGCATCTCGCTCATCAAGACCCCCAGCTGCGCCACATCTTCTGTGTCAGGCCCTCATCTGAGCCTTAAAGGGCTTTGGGTAGGAAAAGTAACAGAGTCTGGCGATCAAGAATGTTCTAGAGCAACCAGCCAGACCAAAAGGAGGAACATAATGCAAGCCCATGACATGCTGATGTCCGGAGGTTCCAACCTGTCCACATCAATGTCATGTCAAACCCCTGGCGGTGGCTGGGAGAAGAAAAAAATTCTAAATTGTTACTGTTTGCCAACAGGGTTTATTCCAGGATGACTTTCACTGTCTCCTTTACCTTTGTCTGTATTTTTTCAGTAATGCCCAAATACTACTTTTACAACCAGGATAAAAATTAAGGGGAATGAGTTTTATTTCAAAAAGCTCAGTAGGAGCCACTGTACGTCACTGACTCAGGCAAGATCTAAGGATAACGGGTTGCCTCTGGTAGGGGACACATTCAGGATGGCTTCAGCTGGGTTTACCATGAGACTATGAGGCTTAAGCTTCAGGGCCCCCCAGCTCATGCTGACCTATTGCGTGTTTATAAAGTTTGCAAAAGCAATAGCTAAGACTATTGTTTTCTCCTCCAAATTCCCCAGTTACACATTTCCTCATGTTGTGTGGTGCTGAAGAAAACATGGAAATTGGGGTGATCCAGGAAAGATGAGGCTGAATTAGAAATACATCTCCTCCAAGTGTTAGCGCATATAACTAAGGGGTTGCCAGTTACTTTGGAAGCAAGGTACTGTCAGCCCTCTCCACTGGGGATCTCAGGAACACTCCCAGCACCTAAGACCCAAAGGTACAGGGTCAGAAGGGGGACCCTGTATGGAGTTGTCACCCAACACCAGGTACCAAAGAATGTGATGATGGAAGGATATGGCCCCAGAAGCCAGTTTGGATTGTTCTCCTGTATTTTTAGAGCTTGGTCAGCTTTTTAAAATTTATTTTGATTCAGTTTCTCATTCTAAATAAATATTTACTTTAATCTAATTTTGTGCTGTTGTTCTCAGAGAGGGCCCCTGAGATTTAAGAGCTGCAGGCTCCACAAAACCTGGGTCTGCCCCTAAGGATGGACCACAGAGGATAGCACGGGGCAGTAGGGAGCCCTGTGGAAACACCAATGACAATGAGAGAGAGAAGGCCCTGCCACAACAGGCTGCCCAGGACATGCACAAGCTTGCACCCAGAACCACACCAAGCACTGGCCTCAAGGGGCTCTGGCTGAGGCCCCGGGCTCTGACCTTGGCCCAGACTCAGAGGGTGTAACTCTCCTCCTTGGAAGACTCTGAATCTGGGCATCCAGTCAAAGCCATCAGAAAACAGCTGAGGCTGCCTGGTCTCACCCACCGGGGAGTAAGCCCAGAGGGAAAGAGTTAGCTAGGGCTGGGGGTTAGGCGGGGGAGCTTCCAAGGAGAGAGAGTCTGGTCTGGACTTCAACCCTAGCAGCTGCCCCTTCCTCCAGGTCTCAGGAGCCCTGTGTAAAGGGTCATCAGCCCCAGCCCCAGACAGATGACCCTTTTAACTGTCCTCTGAGCCCAGCGCTGCACAGCTGCACACATCTTGCCTGATGGGGCTCTTCTGACAATGGCCCCCCACCACCACCACCCCACTGGCCTGGGTGAGACACTTTTAGTTAGAGGTACTTCTTACCAAGTCATTCCTTCCCTCTCTCCTCTTAGAGGTGTCAGACCTGCACTGATACCTAAGGCTCTTCCAGCGACTCCAGCCCCCGTGCCTTTTCTCCATATAGTCATTTCTACCAGTAAGTCTTTTGCACGTGCTTCTCAGAGGATCTGAACTGACCCAGGACCAAAACAGATTTTTCTTCTTGCCATCATCAGAATAATTAAAGGTGATTACAAGACAGTAATTTTCATATCATGTGATTCAATGCTGTTTAATATCACACCCCTGTGCTATCTAACATAATCCTGCATCCCACTTGAGGAGAGCATCCTAAACCTTAGGACATGCAATTAAATTAAAAAATAGCCAGCCCTTCCTGACTGAGTTCCTTTGCCCTGGCCTCACCAAGTCCCAGACCCTTCCATGAAGTAGTTCTCCAACATGGCACAGATGGGGTGGGTTGGGGTACCTCTTCATTAACTGAACATACACCTGCCCAGCCTTGCTGCCTGTCACAACTTCTGGGCCCCAGGGTCCCTCCAAGTGCATCCTCACAGGCTGAGTACCCCATGCCTTGATACTGGAAAAGGGACCACAGGACCCCACCAGGCCAGGTGTCCCTGAGTCTGGTTACTGATTTCAAACAACAATCCTGGCCCTTTTGGCATATGCTGGCTCCAACTTGGCTTCAGCCTGCTTCCCATTCTTGACCAGAGCAGTGATCTTTCCTTAGCATGCAGTGACCCAACTGGTGACTCCACCCAACACCCAGCCAGGCCAGGCAGCAGCAGAAGTTTAGTTTCACCTTCAGGCAAACCCCTGACCTTTCCAGAGGAGTCCAGGAGATGGGGCCCCAGGGATGGCAACATGTCCCAGTAACCTGCAAGTCTTATGTCACTGGAACCCGCTTGGCTGGAGGCTACTCAGGGACCCGGAAAGGCAGGTGAGGTCATGTGTCACTGAGACTAAAGAGCAGGATGCTGAGGCACTAACCAGTGCTGCTGCTGCTGCTGCTGCTGCTAAGTCACTTCAGTCGTGCCCAACTCTGTGCACCCCAGAGATGGCAGCCCACCAGGCTCCCCTACCCCTGAGATGCTCCAGGCAAGAACACTGGAGTGGGTTGCCATTTCCTTCTCCAATGCATGAAAGTGAAAAGTGAAAGTGAAGTCGCTCAGTCATGTCCAACTCCTAGCGACTGCAGCCCACCAGGCTCCTCCGTCCATGGGATTTTCCAGGCAAGAGTACTGGAGTGGGATGCCAGTGCCTTCTCGACTAACCAGTGAGACTGTCCAAAACACACCCAGAGACATCCCACCACCAGAGTCAGAGACAGCGCCCCCAGCCTGCACGTCAGGTCCCAGGCAGCCCACAAATTGCTTCACTGACTCTCCATCCCACCCTCTGACCCCGAGAGACCCGCAGGCTTGTGGGACCAGAGGACAGAGGTGGAGATGCCCTTTTCTGGGATCCGACCCCTTCAGTGAGCTCCCTCCTTCCAGAATCATCTCTCCCTCATTCCCCATCCTTTCTCCAGCTTTCCCGCTCCACAAACCAGACTGCAAGCCCTCGAAAGGCCCGGCCCGATCATTCTCAAGCCCCCTGCTGCCTGTTTCCATTTGGAAAAAATCACTTCATTTCAGAGCCTGGGCTTGGCCTACCTGTTATTTAGTTCCTAAAACGGACGTTCTAAAAAGCAACCTCAGTTACCGACAACAGTTGCCAAAGTCATCTCAAAAAAAAAAAAACAAAACAAAACAAAACCAAACGTTGCTGGGGTGATAGTTAGAATTAAAGGTCTGTGAGCAACAGCTTCACCAGCATTCACGGAGGGTGCGGAAGCCACTCCACAGCAGCTGAATACATGCCGTATTCACAGGGAAACCCACACCGGCAGCAATGAACTCCAACTTCAGACGGCAGCATTTCAGCCTCGATCTTCACCCCTGCTTCTTGGTGATGCTGAGTGCTTTAATAATAATTCCCCTAGCAAGAAGAAGAAACAAAAATAGCTTCACCAGGCACAGAGGGCCGGAGAGGCACAGTTCATGAAATCCTGGGGCTGCAATGCTTGCAGTCTCCCGAGTTCCCATTAAACGGCTAGCAAATGGCCCCAGCGTGGCAGGAAAGGCACCACTGCCTCTTGGTCTCTTGGCAGACAGGCCACCGGGGAGGGAGCCTGTGTCACTCAGTGACCACATAATGGGGAAGAGGTCCTGCCAGGGTCCCACCCTGTGGCCTCTGCCTGTCAAAGCCTACTTCCCAGCCCCTTCATAATCTTTCCCGACTTAAATGTATGGGTACACAAAGCTCCCTAATGGAAGGTCGCTCTGGCTTGTGTAAAAAGCTGTGTAAACTTCATCTCTGCATTTACTCAGCGCCAGTCTTGTTTCATTTCCTGCTAGGGAATATTCAGGGAACGTGACCGCCCTCCCAGGGCTCTGAACATCTTTCCAAAAAGAAACAGCGCCCACTTTTGGACCAAAAGACACCCCCCCCCCCCCCGCGACCCAAAAGGGCAAAAGACCTCCTCCAACTTCTCCAAAAGGAAAGGCAGTTTGACCATACTCTCTCTGCTAAGTGTCTCAGTAGAAAAAGCAGCTTAAGATGGAGTGGGGACCTCCTTGGTGGCTCAGTGGTAAAGAATCCGCCTGTCAATGCAGGTTTGACCCCTGAGACGGGAAGATCCCACATGCCACAGAACAACAAAGCCCTCCACCACAACTAGTACTGAGCCTGGGCTCTAGAGCCTGGGAGCCACAGCTACCCAGACCGAGGGCTGCAACTCCTGAAGCCCAGGCGACCTAGAGCTTGGGCCCCACAGGAAGAGAAGCCACCGCAGGGAGAAGTCACAGCTGGAGAGAGCTGCCAGCTCTCTGCAACTAGAGAAAACCCCATGCAGCAGTGAAGACCCAGCGCAGCCAAAGATAAATGAATAAATACAATTGGTAGCATGAGCGCAGGCTCTCAGTCCATTAAAAAAAAAAAAAAAGACTGAGTGGATGAGCACAAGCTGCCGAGTCTGAGGCTCCTTGGAGCCCAGCCCGGAACTGTGACCTTGGAAGGCGACACCGCTTCCCAAGGTTTCAGCCTGCTCCTTGGGGAAATGGAGGGGTACCATGTCTGTCTCACGTGTTGCTGTGAGGAGCAAGAGCTTGGCCTGTGGAAAGAGGAGGTCTGTGAATCCTGGCTGCCAGGACTCTTCTCAGTCGGAGGTGGCCCACAGTCCTGCTTCAGTGTGTGGACACAGCAGCCCACCGCCCAGGTTCAGGTCCCAGCTCCTCCGGTCACAGGCTGCAAGGCCGCGCGTGTGTCTCTTCTGCAAAGTGCAATATGACGATGAAAAGCCACAGCTCTGAGGACACATGAACGTTTCTAGAGATGTCCCTGCTCCTACCACAAGCAACGGAGCCGTGGGGACTCTCTATCCACACCAGCCCCTCTTGCAGACACGCCCTGCTCTGTGCCCCCTTCCTGGAGGAAAACAGCACTATTTCAGAGCCAGAAATCACCTACCATAAACCTTTATTTTATAGTCCAAAACCAGGAGCCTGTCCCTAATTCTGCTGAGGCCCTCCCAACTGAGCCACCCAACCTTCCTGCCACTGCCTAGAGTTTTACCTGACCTTGAGGGCAGAGCAGAGAGGAAGCGAGGTCAGCGAGGTTAGAGATGACTCCCCAAACACACGAAGGAAATTCCAGGCCAAACCACAAACTAAGGCTACAAACCAAAAACATTTTGATGTTTTCCTTCATTGTATATATTCCAGATGGGCACAATCTTTAATGAAAAGTAATTTATTAATATTCAACTAAAAATAATTTTGTCAGACCTTAAAAAGCAAACAAAGAACCCAGGGGGTTACTGACAGCAGGGGCTTCACCTGGATAAACCCCTCTCTGTTAATCCACACGCTGACTCTCCCCGTGGCTGACAGTGGCCCTGAGAAGGCTTGTTCAGGTTTCACATAAGGTCCCTAGGATCCTGCTGGCTGAATAGAATGCTGTCTCAAATGGCTCAGACCTACAGAGAAAGGGACTCTGCCCCTCTCCTGAGTAGCCCACATCCACGGCTACTGCACACTGTTATGTGGAGGCTGCCCTGTGCTAACATGGATAAAGCCTCGCCCCTCTCAGAGGCAGCTTTCCCATCTGGAAAATGCGAAGTTGGGCTAAGCAGAAGCCAGGTATAGCGGCTCAAGGTTCTACGCCCTTGGAGCACACTGGGCAGTGCCCCAGGACCATAAAGGGCAGATGGGGTCATGCTGAGTCCTGCCAGGTCCCACTCTACCCCACACCACACACAGTCCCCCTCTGTGCCCAGGGAAGCACACCACAGGCCCATGTATGGAACCATAGGAGGGCTTCTGGAGCGCTCCTGCGTCTCACACAGCAAGCAGTCAGACGCTGCAGGGGCAGGACTTCAGTCAGTCGGTCCAGTCGCTCAGTCGTGTCCAACTCCTTTTGGCCCCGTGAATCACAGTACACCAGGCCTCCCTGTCCATCACCAACTCCCAGAGTTTACTCAAACTCATGTCCATCGAGTTGGTGATGGCTTCCAGCCATTCCATCCTCTGCCGTCCCCTTCTGCTCTCGTCCCCAATCCCTCCCAGCATCAGAGTTTTTCCAATGAGTCCACTCTTCGCATGACATGGCCAAAGTACTGGAGTTTCAGCTTCAGCATCAGTCCTTCCAATGGACACCCAGGACTGATCTCCTTTAGGATGGACTGGCTGGATCTCCTTGCAGCACTCCAGCATCTCACACAGCAAGCAGTCAGACTCTCTGTAGGGTCAGGACTTAGCCTCACAAATTTTCATGTTAGGCAAAGAGCTTGCAGAGGTGTTTCTCCTGGGCTGAGCTGGGCTTTAAGGGAATGAGCGCTGGCCAAGAGCAGCCTTGCACACCTTACTAGTCCTTGTTAATTAAGCCTGTGGGCAGGTACGAGGTGAAGTTGGGGAGAGGGGAATAAAAAAACCCATCTTCCCTCCGGTTCCTGCAGCCAGTGCTCACCAAGCTCTCCCCCGTCCTGTACCCCTTGACAGGGGAAGATGGTATGGGGGAGAGAGACAGAGTTGTGCCCTTGGCTCACCCTGTAGGGGTCTCAGAGCTGGGATTCAAGTGAGAAGTGAAGTGCTCGGGTGCGAAAAGGAAGGAGGCACCATCACTCCTAACCCGTAAGGGAGTGCTTCCTTCAGAATCTTGGGGGCAAGTGCTTCCTTCTGTTCCATTCCAGACCATGACAGCCCAGGGCAGTCAGTGCTTCTGAAGAGCCCAGGGGCCATGGTGGCTGGCACTGGTTCCCATTCTAATCTGGGAGGCTTGGAAAACTTCCAAAGGAGGTGAACACTGTGGACTTCTGGAAAGGGGACACTCCCTTGGTCCTGCTGACCCCTCACCTCTGTCCTGGCCACCAAGCGTTTGCCAGGGCTGCTACAGGCAGGTGGGCCACATCTGCCTCTGGCCCTCTGTGTCTGAGCACTGCTGGCCAGGTGCGCTGAGAAGGTGAGCTCACATGTGGGCTCCACTGGGGTGGAGCGGGGCCCCAGGAAGCAGCTTCAGCTCATCTGGGAGCCCTCTGCCCTTGCGCTCAGCCTCTTGGCCCTCCCAGAACTACTCAGTTTGGGGGCTGGGAGCCAACCCGGCTGTGCCTGGAGGGAGAATGTCCATGAGAAGGACGAAAGCAGGTGTCCATGCCTGGCTGAGCCTGGTCTCCGAATTGGCGTGCTGCCCATATTGTCTGTTTTGCGTTGTCTCAATTCATAGGTCTGTAATCGGCGCTTCATCCATCTGTCTTTCCGTGACCCTGTGTTTTCCTCCCTCTCTCCCTCTCCGTGTGTCCCTCCTTCCGTGAGTGATGTGAGGCTGGGCCGGGGGCAGGCGCAGCCCTGTCCTCTCTCGCTCTCATTGGCTCGCAGCCGCTCCCCGGGGACAGTCGCCAGCAGTCCCTCCCCCGCCCGGGACCGGAGCTCGAGGGCCGCCTCGGAGCTCAGTCTCCTGCTCTGGACTGGAGCGCAGCAGCTGGAGCCAGCGGGGACAGGCTCGCTGCACACCAGGTGTCTCAGCGGGGACTTAAGGCTGCAGAACCGCTGAGACTCGGCAGCGGGCGGACGCGGAGGACTCCTGGACTGAGCCCTCGGTGCACTGGTGTCTGGAGGTGCAGAGCAGGAACCCCGAGCTGCGACCGCACGCACCACTCACCTCTCTCCGCCGCCGCCGCAGCCCAGGGGTGTCCTGGAGCCCGGAGCTCACCGGAGCTGGGGTTCGAACCAAAAGGACGGCCGTAAACCCAGGTGACTGATTCAGAACCGTGGGTGGCGACGGTGACAGATCTGAAAAGTCCGGGGATCGCGGGTGCCGAGCCGTCCAGCTCGGAGCGCTGGGGTCCACCACCCCGCAGATAGGGCAGCTGAGTGCGGTGGCAAGGAAACAATCCGGGGCTTCGCAATCCCGGCGGTCCCTCAGGCACCTGGCTTGCGGTCGGTCGCGCGTAGAGGAGCGGGCAGGGCGCACCATGGAAGCGAAGTGAAGCGGCCGGGGGTCGGCAGCCCCGCGGGCCATGTACGGCGACGTGTTCAACACCACGGGCGGCCCCGAGGCGGCGGTAGGCGGCGCGCTGGCGCTGGCAGCCACGGTCAAGGCGGAGGGCGCTTTGCCGCTGGAGCTGGCCACCGCGCGCGGGATGCGGGACGGAGCGGCCGCCAAGCCCGACCTGCCCACCTACCTGCTGCTCTTCTTCCTGCTGCTGCTCTCCGTGGCGCTCGTCATCCTCTTCATCGGCTGCCAGCTGCGCCACTCGGCCTTCGCCGCTCTGCCCCACGACCGCTCTCTGCGGGACGCGCGCGCGCCCTGGAAGATGCGGCCGGTGTAGCCACATCGGGTCCCGGTCTCGCCACCAGCAGTAGGTATGAGCTGGGCAGGGTGCACCTGATGCCACTAGGAACACTGCACTTTGACCCCCCACACCCTTCCCGCCCTCGAGCAGCACCGTGTGCATCAAGGGAGTCGGAGGCGTTAGGAGGCTGCAGAGGGTCCCCATCCTCCTGGTCGCGGGGAACTGTGCTGCTCCCCTGGTGGGGGCTTTCTTCCGTGGGCAGCGGGACCAGCCAGGCTGCGTTCCTGAAGACAGTGCATCCGCCCGGACCAGGAAGCCTTCCTCGCCGCCAGCTGACTTCCCTACTTTGCTGTAGGAGCAGGCGAGAGGAGCGTGCAGCTAGCCAAGCGCGCAGCTAGGTTCGAGCTGCCTGTCCGGACTCCGTGGCCCTGTGGCCGTCTTCTTGCGGTTACTACGCCTCTCCCACTCTTTGGCACTGGAGAGTCCCACTAGGATCCGAGTGTGAACTCAGCTGGACTTAGGAATGATGGCTTTCAGAGGCTTCGTCCCTGGGCTGGGAAGTGAGGGGACGCAGAGTTTAAATGGGTGCCGCCCGGGTCCGAGGACCCAGTTTTCTTTGCCCGCACAGGGGAAGGCGAAGCTAGTCTAGAGGCACGGGGTTCCACCTGCAGCACTCTGTGGTTAGGGTGTCCTGGGTCAACAGGGGCCGCATTTCTATAATAAAACTGCACCGAATTAGACCCAGTGCTGAGGATGCTCTGGTCATTGGTTGCGCCACTTGGGAAACGGCCACAAAAGGGGATCCTGAGCAGGCTGACCTAAGCACAGCCTGCCTCCAAGTGGCCCAAGTCAGTTTTAATGGACATGTGCTCCTCTCCAGCTTCACCTTTCCCCAGGGTCAATCAGTTGCTTGCTCTGGCAAGTGTTTTTCAGAGCCGATCTCAGAGAAGAATTGCTGCCTCATCTGCTAAAAAACAAAAACTCCCTGTAACAGGGCTCCATGGAGACCTGCCCTATGGGGCAGTTCTTCCCACCAGGCATCCACTCTGTGGCTCTCAGAGGCTTTCTGGGCCTAAGCCCTTCCAGGAGTAATTTCTGGACCAGAACCACCTTGTGAAGCAGGGGCTTGAGGGTCAGGTGATGGGAGCAGCTGTTCAGTATTCTTCCCAAAGTAGACAGGAAGCCAGCTCTGGAGAACACGGTAGGAAAGGAATGGATGAATAAGCCCAGCTTGGAGGAGCTGATTTCAAAGAAACTGGGAGGGAATAGAAAGAATTGTAATAACCTTGACCATTTTCAAAGTTAACCTAATTCTAGGGAGTCTCGTTGTGGCAGCTTAAAATAGTTTCAGGAGTCACCTAGCTCATTAGGGCACTAGAGCTTAGAGAATGTTTGACTAAAAGGAGATTTGGTAGATTATTTAATCAAGTAGTTCTAAGCCATGTAGGGGTCACTCAGATTTTGAGACGCTGAAGAATGCTAAGGATGCTTGTCTGGCAAATGCATACAGGCACATAATTCTACAAACTTTCTGTGAGGGTTGTTGGACACTGAAACTTATGTAAGGATCTAAGCTGGGGCTTAGAAAAGACTTATTATGAGCTCCAGGCTTAGGCCAGAGCCCCCTACCACCACTTCTCCTCCTTCATCATTCCCAAGGAAGGATCCTTGGAAGTGCCCAAGATTCTTCCTGTTCCTATCCCATGAAGCAGCAGAGATAAGCATCTGACAGCTCATCTTGGGCTTGACTTCCATATCTTAGAGAGCGAACACCAACCAAGCCCCAATGGAGCTAATTCTACAATAACCTCAGACGACAGTTTGGTTTTTGGAAACGCAGCCAAACCTTTGTAACCTACAGTAACGGTAACTCAGCTAATCTGTGTGACCCTTGGCTATGGAGAAGACTAAATGGAATAAATGTTAAGGAGGGTTTGAGAGCCCTGACTGGCATAATGGAATCACACACTGCTGATATGGGGGACACTTCAGCTTTAATCCAGGGGCTGAGGGGATAGGAGACTAATACAGAGGCAGCATAGTATATTCCTGCTCTACAGCTCCTCATGGATAGACCTCAGGGCAGCATGCAGAGTGATCAGCTCTGGAGTCTGTCTGGCTTTAAATCCCAGTTCTACTGCTCACTGGCTGTGTGACACTGCAAATTACTTAATCTGTCCTGTTCTGTGTCCTCAACTGTGAAATGGGATTATATCACATAGCTCTATAGGGTTAAACGTCAAATGACATAACCAGTGTTAACGCTAGCACTCAAGGGTTAGCTGTATTGTAAATGAGCCTCAGGCTTGAGGCAGCGCTGCCTAAGGGAGAAGCTGACCCACAAAAATTGCCAGGGTTAGGGGGCACTATCAGCTGGCTTAGAGGCCACCTGAAGTTCTTGGACCAGAATCAGTTAAAGCCAGAGTGATCCAGGAGGCTATTGGGATGCCTTAATAAAATACTGTCCCAAGGCATCAAGAAGTTAAAGCTGAAAAATGCTAAGATGGAGACAACTTGGAAGCCATCTTTCTGATGTATCTACAGGGTTGAATAGATACTTCCAGAAGAAATGCCTAAATAATTGGACCTACGTAGAGCTGGAATCTAGAAATCAAGCAGGATCGGTAAGAGGAATTGGACTTGAGTTCTGCTTTTTGCCAGCACTGGGACCCTGAATAATTTCATACCTATCTCCAGGCTAGTGTTTGACTAGCTGGGCAGTAATGGGTCCTTTGTCACAGAGAACCTAACCCTAGATTCTCCCCTGGAAAGGATGTGGCTGAGTTCATGTCTGTCTTCTGCTGATATGCAAGGTAAGTGGGCTATAATGTGGTAATTGAACATGTAGATGGTATCAGGAAGGCCGGTCTGTACACACATATCCTCCTGCCCTTTGTTCTTCCACCAAGCCCATGATGCCTTGGAGCCACTGTTGGAGAACTGGGCCTGGCAAGGTGAAAAGAGGAATGAGATTCACGACACAGGTGTTTGGGCAGCTTTGCCATAACCAGTCACTGGGAGCAGGCAGGAGGGTTGAGAATACATCTCTGATGGGGGGTAAGAGGGTGGGTAGGATGGAAACCAGGGAAAGTGGTTGCATATGTCAGGAGCTAGGATGAAGCAGCATAAATCTAAGAATCCTGGAGCCAGGTAACCTGACCTCGGCCATGCGCTCTATGCCACGATCATGCTTCTGGGTTTCTGAAAAGCTGCTTCTTCATCTGTAAAATGGAGATGATAGTAGTATCTGGCTCAAAGAATTTTCAACATTTTGTGGGAGACACTGTAGGTAAAGTGTTCAGCTCATCTTTAAGTAGTAAGTGGTCTTATGGAGAAGGCAATGGCAACACACTCCAGTACTGTTGCCTGGAAAATCCCATGGATGGAGGAGCCTGGTGGACTGTAGTCCATAGTGTCGCAGAGTTGGACACAACTGAGTGACTTCACTTTCACTTTCATGCATTGGAGAAGGAAATGGCAACCCACTCCAGTGTTCTTGCCTGGAGAATCCCAGCAACAGTGGAGCCTGGTGGGCTGCCGTCTATGGGGTCGCACAGAGTCAGACACGACTGGAGTGACTTAGCAGCAGCAAGTGGTCTTAATGGGAGCTATCATTATTATTAACCAGGATGACCATTTCAGAAGTGTTTGCAGCAACAAAAATAGAAACTTCTTTCCCTCATGACTCTTTACCTTTCCAGATAAGTTACATCTTCCTCCAGTTTTCTCCATCTCAGTAAACTGTGCCATCATCTGGTTGCCTAAAGTAAAATGCACATAGGCGGTCATTCCTGACCCCAAACTCTTCTTCCCATATGCAACCCATCACCTCCTAGATACCACTCTACTCCTTCTACTCCCCAGCCATCTCCACCAATGTCACCTGAATTCAAAGTCCAGCCTTCACTTGCCTCTCTCCAATCAAGGCACACATCTGATCCCAATATCTGCCTCCAGCCCCAGCTTCCACCCCAATAGTTTCTCCCTGTTCTCAGGATTTTTTTTTCCCCAACAGTTACTTTTTAGTTTTACTTTACAATATTGTGTTTGTTTTGCCATACATCAACATGAATCCGCCATGGGTGTACACGTGTTCCCAATCCTGAACTCCCCTCCCGCCTCCCTCCCCATACCATCTCTCTGGGGCTCAGATTTTTAAAAACCTCTAACGTTGGCTTCCAAGATGCAGCCTCCTCTGGCCCCCATCACCCTCTCCAGCCTCAACTCTTCACACTTCTCTTGTACTCCATGCTTGAGACATAGTGGCCTTTCGATCCTTAGGGCCTATCTGCCTAAGGTGTTTGACTCCCTTCCCTCATCCAACTAATGCCTTCCTATTCTTCAGGCCTCAATACCTCTTCCTCAAAATGGACTTGCCTGAGTTCTCAGAGAAGATCAGCTATCAGTTATATTCATTTACAGCCCCTGATCAGCTCCCTTATCAGAGTATTAAATAGCTGTTTAATTAATGGACTAAATTCTCCCTGCCTACAAACATACAAGCTGTATGTCAGGGACAACATCTGCCTGCTCGTGGCTGCTTTCCCAATGCCCAGCACAGCGTTAAGCACAAAACAGATACTGAATGAGTATTTGTTGACTGGAATATAATGGAAAGACAGAGCTAGACATTAAGGTAAATTTGCCTGTAGGTTCTTCATCCGAACACTTCACCTTTGATTTTCTGCCGTAAACTAAACTTGTATTAGATGAAATATTGAGTTGAACTCTCCTTATTGATCGGTCCTCCAAGTGGCCCATTTCCTGGAGGTGGTAATCCACAAAGTTGTTAGCAACTGACATTTCTAGTCTCCATCTGTGTAACACCTGAGTTATTATTGCAACTCCTGCAGAGACTAAAGAACATGCAATTTAAGTTTGTACCTTTAGCTATTTCTGCTTGAAGTACTCCTTCTCCTGCAGGGAATCTGAGATCTTTACATCATTTATATGCTTTCTGAATTGCCTTGACTAAGAACCAACTAAATCACAACTCACTCACTACCCCTGACTCCCTCACCTCTTCTTGGACTTTGATCAAAGGTTTCCTTCTTAATGAGATCTCTGGTTTCTAGACCAAAACCATCAGCCACCTTCCTCCTCCCACCCCTGACATTTCTTATTTTCCTTCCCTACTTTTTCTCCTTAGAACTTACCACCATCTTATATTTATCTCATTATGTGTCTGTATCAACCACAAATGAAGATGCTTGAGAGAATGTATTTTTGTTTTTATTTAGTTTGTCCTCAGTCTGACATCTAACAGACCCTCAAATATTAGTGGAACAAATGAACAATCTTGATACTTCTCAGGACCAGAGAAAATCCAGGAATTCAGAAAAACAAGAGCAGAGTCTAAAGTTCTTCTGATTCTCCATTTCTGCCCCTCCTGTACCCTCTAAAGCTGATCAAACAACCCTAACTAGATACAGACTGAAACCACTAAACTATGTTATGGTTTCGCTTTCTGTGAGGACAGGGATGACTCCTTGGGACAGCTCCGCTGCTTAGCAAAAGCCTGACTCGCAGTGAGCACAAAATCAAGGTCTGGTGAGACTAAGTGAAGGAGCAAGTAAGGATTAACCAGGTTACAGCCTGCACTGTTACAACAGAGAATACTCCCCATATCCATCCAGTGTCTTTTTCACATAACCTTCCAAGAGTAGCACAGTTCTGTCACCCTCAGCCCTTGGCTCCCACGTCCACTTTGATATGGCTCTTCTAGGTCCTATCATCCTATCTACATTCTCGCCACAGGGAAGGGGGAAAGGGCCAGAGTGTTCCTCTGTGGGGCCTTATGCCAATATGACACGTACGATTTCTGCTCAGATCCTAATGGTCAGAATTTAGCTGCATGACCAGCTACAGCTGAAAGGGAGCTGGGAAACAGGGTAAGCAGCTGGACACAGGTGTTCAGTGATTAAGGAGAAAGAAAACGGGGATGGTAAACTTCTAGCAGTTTATTAGACAGTGAAAGGAAAGCACCTTTCTTTTCATGGGAAGATCCCCTTCACAGGCTTGCATTTACACATCACGAGTTTGTGTTTGCATTCATTACCTTCACCTTGACTGCCATCATTAATTTGGCCCAAACAAATTCTTGAAAAATTCACAGAATGTTATGTAAAGAGAAGACAATCAAGGAACATTTACTATTAACCTTAACTAATGTTTGCATAGTGCTTCAAACCCTCCTCTGCTCCACCCCACCCCCCGCCCCACCCCAGAATCACACATGCACTCTCCTGAGCAAAACTGACCTTTTATTCTGAAGTACAAACACACATCACTCTGTTCTGTCTCTCAAAGTCACTGCTTAGGGTGCCCCACACGAAAGCAATTACAGGCCTAACCTTCAGGTACAACAGTTAGGGGTGATATTATAGACTCTAAACTAGGGCACTAAAGTCAAACTACAGGGTTCTTAACACTGCCACCCTATAAAATTACGAACTGAAAAGTATACTTTTCTTGTTGTTGTTTTCTCTTGTCAAATACATCAAGGAAATTGTGCCCTTTCGATTCTCTGGGAAAATATTAAATGTCAACATGTTAAAGCCCCAAGTTGACTGTTAATTTTGTAGGTTCTCTAAGCAACAACTCAGGAACCTGATAACTTGGGGCAAAGGTCCAAAAGCTCAAAGAGAAAGAACACATATGACTGTTCTCAGCTGAGCTTCCCCCTTTCTTCTCCTATGAGGTATGCAATAAAGAGATCTAATAAAGTGCTGAGCTCCAGTCCATTCAATTAAGTGCGGTTGTATTATGTAATTTAAAGCTAAATTCTAGTATTAATGATATGACATCTGGTTTCAGTACTATCATTCATTCAACAAATATTCGAGTGCTTATACCAAACACTGTCCTGGCAGTGGGAACGCATGTCTGGCCATAGCTTACATTCCCATGACATGACACAGTCAATAAACAGGGTAAGAAAATAAAACATGTAGGATGTTAGATGGTGATAAATGTGATGGAGAATGAAAAAAGATTTTTTTCTTTCTCCTTATCTTACAAAGTTTTATTTTCCTTCTTGAAAGCATTCCCAGATTAATCCCAACTGGCTTTTTCTGTCACTTCAGCAGTCTCATTAAAATGTCTGGAGAGTTAAGCTTGATGTAATATGTTTTGGAAAGCTCTGCCATTCAACAAAATAAGAGATAGCTCAGAGGACAATGCTCTCTTGGGGATACAGAATTCAAGAAAAACTTTGGAGCCAACTCAGTTTCCCTGAGAACTCTTTCGAAAAAGGAGCTAGAGTGTCACCCACAATCAGCTAAACTTCTGTAAAAGGAAAGGACTGATGCAGAATGACTACCTGAATAGGCTGCAAGGATACACGAATAGATGGTTAGTGGCTCACTACTGGTTTAGGATTTTTAGTTCATACTTTTCTGTACTGTTGAAATCCTTAGCATTTATCTCAGACAAAAGTATTATTTAAATGAAATAGCAGGTGATAAGAAAAAGTGTAACAAGGCTCTCAAAATCCACCCCCAAATAAAAAAATTGCCTCAGGAAACACCTCTCATGGGAAGTATACATACATCCATTTGGAACAATATGGATAATAATCTTAACCACCAACCTAAATCCTCCATCCACTCCCATGCAATTTTAAGACAGAGATGGTTAAGCCAGTTGCTAAAAACTCTTTTATATTTTCCCTATAGCCCCATACCCTTTAAAACAAAGCCACAAGAAGTGATTTAGATAAAAAGAACACAGTTTTTTTTAGCAAGTCAGTTTAATAAAGATAGGCTTACAAATTTAACAACAAAAAACACAGTAATATTTAAAATGTTAAATAGTGGGAAGTTACTTTCTTAAAGCCCACTGATCAGCTTCTTATAAATACTTATAAAATATGAATTGCATCAAAACTGCTGTAGTACAGAATAGCATTAGTCCCTGAGTCTAGTGTCTAAAAGAAAACTGAAGTAGATGTCACAACTCATCCCTCTGTCACCTGAACTATTTTAGCTATGACAATTTGAAAACTAATTATCTTAAATCTGAGAGATGCCAGCACCTCTATTTTTTGCCAGAACAAGTGTTTTCAAAATATGCTTCTAAAAGTCACTGAAGCTGCTAATAAATACCTTACTAATGTCTTACACTTATTGATTTGCAGATATGGATTCTTTTGCTGAAGCCTTTTCTCTAAAGGGAATAATAAGAGCTTTTATATTTATTCCTTTGGATTAAAATATTTAGTTTGGGTTTTTCTGGTGGGGACACATGGATTTTCACTGTCCCTTTCTAATTAGAATGAATTTCTATTTCTTGTATACACAACACAGAAGGTGGTTGAAAAGTAGGCACTTGGTGGGGATGACAAAACTAATCTGTGATTCTGAATTTCTTTTCAAAGGAGAAAATTAAGGAAAAAGAAAAGGCTAATTCACAAAGTGGGAAATCAGGATGAATCTGTTAAAGACTGGCCAAAACACTTCTTCAAGAGAAAAGACATATTTTTCATTTTTACCAAGAACTTTATTGAACAGCATATTTAGTTTTGTTCCACTATGTTCTGCCATTTTTCAGGCAACTTTGTATTTCCAAATCTTCCCAAAACTTGTTATCTTTTTGAACAAAGAACTGTTCCAGGTGCCTTTTACAGTCTTCTAAGAAATGGAAATTTTTTCCATTGAGAAAATTTTGTAAAGACTTAAACAATGGAAATCTGAAGGTTCAACGTCTGGTGAATATGGCAAATGGATCAGAACTTGCTTTTGCCTGATCATCCTAGAAACATGTGGTCTTGTGTTATCCTCACAGAAGATTATGTGTTTTCTTTTTACTTAATCTGGATGCTTTTCATGAGTGCTGCTTCCAATTGGTCTAATCGGGAGCAGTATTTGTTGGAATGAATCATTTGGTTTTCTGGAAGAAGTGCATAGGAGAGGACTCCCTTCCAATCCCACATATATACATCACCTTCTATAGATGAAGACCTCCTCTGGTGTGGCTGGTGCTGGTTCATTTCACTTGCCCCACAATCTCTTCCATTTCACATTACTGTACAGTATCCACTTTTCATGGCCCATCACAAATTGTTTTAAAAATGAAACATTTTCCTTACATGTAAGTAGAGAATTGCCATGCAGAAATAAAGTCAGGATGGGTTTTTGTGTTTGTTTTTTCGTTTATGTGGAATCCAAACAGCAAAGTGATTAACATCACCAAGCTGGTACAAATGATTTTCAATGCTTGACTGGGATATTTTGAATATATTGGCTACTTCCCAGGTGGTATAACATTGCCTCGTCTCAACTAATGTCTCAATTTGATCTCTATCAACTCCAACTGGTCTACTCAACTATGGAGCAGCATCCAGCAAGAATTCTCGAGCACAAAACTTCACAAACTGCTTTTGAGAAGTGCAATCAGTTACAGTACCTTCTCCATACACTGCACAATTTTTTTTTTTTTTTGCATTTCAGTTGCATTTTCAAGTTACCTTTCTTGAAACAAGAAAGCATAAAATACCAAAAACATTGCTTTTGCCCCCTCCATTTTCAATAATAAAATAGCTACACAAAAACTTCGGCATCCTTGATAGCTGGTAAAGAATCCGCCTGTGATGTGGGAGACCTGGGTTTGACCCCTGGGTTGGGAAGATCACTTGGAGAAGGGAAAGGCTACCTACTCCCATACTATTCTGGCCTGAAGAATTCCATGGACTGGGTATAGTCCATGGGGTCATGAAGAGTCAGACACGACTGAGCGACTTTCACTTCACACAAAATCTTACCAATTTTGGTAAGTTTTTTTAAAATGCATGCTGATATGACAATTTTCACAATACAATCTAACAAAATTGTTTTGAATGACATTAAAGAGTGGTACTACTAGAGCCATCTACAGAATAAAACCAAATGAATTGTTTGGCCTGTCCAATAACTAAGATCAAGTAGCATCAGAAATAATTCCTCTGATTCAAGGAAGTAGCAGAAATTTAAGAGATGATGATGATGATAACAATAAAAGCGTACTTGTATGGCAGGCATGGTTTTAAGTACTTGTATTATTTTACTTAATCTTCTTACAAATAGACATTTACTTTACAGATCAGGAAACTGAGGCACAGAGTGGTTAAGAAACTTGCCTAAGTGCACAGAGTTAAAAAAGCTCTGGGCCCAAGGCTCAAATGCAGGCAGGCAGACTCCAAAGCTAAAAGCTATTCTCTCTCTCTCATCTGGTCAAGACCTTTAATTTTAGATAGGGCTAGAGAAGGGAAATTAGTGGTTAAACTAAAAAACTCCAGACTCTAGATTCAAATCCCTTTTCAAAACAAAACTAAACTAAACTAACAAAGAAAAACATATCAACTCTCTTATAAACAGAATAAAACATACTGATTACTCTGAGCAAACCTCAAGCTGGCTCAAAAGGTTTGTATATTCATCTGCTATCACTAGTGCACAAACACAGATAACACAGCTGGTCACAGAAACTGATAATCTCATTGTTTTTAAGACTCTACTCAACGCAACATGTTAAATCAAAAGAGAAGAGCCCCCAAACAAACAAAAACACACATTAAGCAGATTTTGAGATTTATTAAAATAAAGTATTAGCAAACAATATGCAAAAAAACAAAGTTCTTAAAAGAGTTATGGCTTTGAAAAGCACAATATAGTAAAACCTAATATATATTTATAAGTATCAAAATGATAACAGAATTGAAGCATGTTGCTAGAATTTCATTTTCTACAACATAAACAGAAGGAGACACAAGTACAAGTAAGAAGCAGACCTATAGTGCAGCCATTGGTTTGGTCTTTATCATCCTCATCTGAAGTATCTTTTTAAGAGAACACTGGCAGGATTACACATATACACCCAGTTTTCATGATTACAATCCTACTCAACTTTAATGTAAGCGATTTTCAAAATGTAACTTTAACCATGTTGAAAAGAAAAGCACTTGCCCAAGTACTATCTTCAAGAGTCCCTACAGTTAAAATACTTTATGAATAAATCAAAGCAACATCATTTCCAAAGGTATTAGGTATTATAAAAGATTTCTGACTCTAATAAAAGATTTCTTCTTTATTTGGGATTATTTGGCCTCACTGGAGTTCTGTTATAGCTAACACCAGCTAGTACTAAGAAAGCATTATCTATTGATAGGGTAAAAAAAAAAAAAACTACCTCTACACAAAAATTCAAACTTTTAAAAAACAGTATCCTCAAATAAATCCTTAAAGGACCATGGCTTACAACAATTTCAAATTTTAAGAATTTTAAGAACTGAATTATTTGGATGAGAACCAAACAAACTTTTCTTACTCTGTCATAAATAACAGAAGAATCCTACTCTGAGACTGAATCTTTTCAACAAAACAACTCATCACTTGTTTTACAGCAATCGCTACCAGCAAATATTACAGCATAAGCTCTTATTTTTAAAAAAAGATTGATACATTTTTGAAATTTATTTTTTTCAATTTGAAAAACTGAAAATTCTCATTTGTTTCTGTAAATCATCCAATTTTAAAGTAACACTTCAATTATAATAATTCATTTTAAAAGAGAAGTTTCTATTATGAAAAATCCAATATAACACAGGCTTGATTACTCTTACCTCTTGTAATTAGGACATGCTAAACTGTAATCCAGTGAATTGCAAAGAACTGTCTGTCCACCTTTCTGTTTAGCAGGTAGAACTGTTTACGCAGAACAAATGCCTCAGATTCTCTCCACACATGTATCTTCTATGAGAAGAAAACCTCCCCAGAGCCCCACCTGTGTTAGTGAGGAAAACGCTGTTCTCTGAGGGAGACAGGCATCAAGCCCGAGATTACCACCCAATAAATGCTGTGCTAGTATCTGAGATGATGTCCATAAACCAATACTTAGGAAAACTCCCGCCAATAAAAATCACCAAAGGCTTCTAAAACCACCAGGCTATCTACTATCTTAAAAGATTCTTGCTTATCTAGCTGATGGGTATAAATGAGGACACATTCATAATTCCTACCAGAGAAATATAAGTAAGAATCTATTATAATTATAATAAGATAAGGAAAAGCTCTGAGCCTCTTCAAAGTTAGCAGGTCCAAAATTTTTATCATCATTAGAAGATAAATTTAATAATTATAAAAGATGTCTTGTTCTTCAGAAAATATAAAAGATATTAATATATTTTAAGTGGGAGAGTTATAATGACCTAAAGTAACATTAAGTAAGTAACTAGAAAAAGTATAAAGAAACGGATCTAAACTGGGATATTAGATGCTCTCTGCAACGGAAGTACAACACTTAAACAGGCACTATCAAACTTGAATTTATAGTTTCTGTTACTGGCATGATTTCATTTTTGCATAAACTTTCTCCTTTAAAAGAACACTATGACAGGGGAACTGTTTCTTCCAGGTACTCTAAGATAATCCTGAGGTTATATAATGTGAGCCCCAGTCCTTATCTTGACAATAGACTTTAGATCTAAATACTTACTGATCATTTTCCATCCTAAAAGAATGTCTTACTCTCAAATGTTATGAAAAGTATAAAATAGCTATACCCTCTTTTCATACTGTTAGGTATAACTTACTGAACTATCTAGTAATCTTATTATGGATTTCATCTCAGAAACCCAGCCAATTCTATTCTCGCAGTTTTAATGTCTTACTCTCAAATGTTATGAAAAGTATAAAATAGCTATACCCTCTTTTCATACTGTTAGTATAACTTACTGAACTATCTAGTAATCTTATTATGGATTTCATCTCAGAAACCCAGCCAATTCTATTCTCGCAGTTTACTTATATAACAAGAGAATGGAAAAAATGATTTATACTCTGTTGTATATATTTGACATTTAAATTGATGTTTTCTTTAAATTTTCTCTAAAGGAAAAAAGTTCACTTCAGTAGATCAATAACATGCCTACTAGTTTATATTCCATAACTTAAGCCAGGTAATTATGTAGAGATACAGTAGTCAAATGCACCTCTTAAATTCTGTTTTTTTTTTCCAGTCAGTATATTTTTGTTGCTTTAATACACTACTGAGATTAATTTTAATTCTATTCCTCTTTTTTGCATTTACCAAACTGGTTGTAGTTTTATTATTCCCAGACTCTGTCTTTTCAGTGGCATATATTTACATGTTGTAATGCTATAAAACAAGATTATTCTGGGTGTGATGATACTTTCATAAATCTGACTATAAACCATTCTGTAGATGAAATAAAAATTTAAAACTGTAATTTTATGAAATGGTTTCTTTCAGAGGTACTTTTCTCACTGGTAAAATTTTAGTTTTTTTTAATCTTACTGGCTAATTTTTATTTCCCATCCAGTCCTGTACTGAGCATCATCAAGAATTGCAGGATCTGCTGGATTGAATGAAGTTTTCATGTAAAACCCATGGGTGTGGAGTTAACAGCTTTTAGGAAATACAACAGGCTTATACTTTTCCATAAAACTCTTACCAGTTAATAGCTGCAGTACTGTCATTCATGAGACACAACTCCTTAGAGAAAACACAGAAAAAGCCAATCACATAAAATCTTGCTAACTCTAAAGGTTGCTACATGAATAAAAACAATTTTTAATTAACTCAGTTGAAAGCATCAATAAAAATAGTTTCCATCATTTCAGGCCCACTGATGTTGATTACATGCATATGCCAGTCAGCCTGAGTGGTTTTCCTGCAAATGTGTTTCAAAGATTGTGCCATGAACCTGGCTAAGTGTACAATGATGTAAATAGCTAAGTTCTATCACTGAGCAAATAATCCTCTTTTGTGTGGCTGACACAATTCTGGAAGACTGAGAATGCATGTCGTATAAAACTGATGTTTAAGACTCAGGTGACTGTCAGAGATTTTCAGTTAGCAGTGGACTGAGAGCTGAAACATGAATCACACTGCATCTGAGAAAACTAAAGCCATCCATTGGCTGCACTTTATAAAAGCAGTAAATAATGTTACGGGAAACAAAAACTTGCATTCTCCTTTCCTCAAAAATGCATTTTTTTTCCTCATAAAAGCAGAAAGGGCAAAGAAGAAAGTCTAACAAAACTAACATTTAAAAAAGAAGATTGACATGGCTCCACGTATTTTCAAAAGACACTGGAAAATAAGCTTCTAATAGGTAAATTAGGTGATTTCCGACCCCCTCAAAGTAACATCTTTGTTCTTCATGCCATAACTAAGTGTCCACTGTACTGTTTCTTAGGAAAAGAGGTTATAAGTCCTTCACTCAAAGCCCTTACATATGACTGATTAAAAGAATATTTTTAGAGTTTTTGTGTCTTTCCTAAGGACTGCTGAGACTAGCATCCACGTAGGTGCTTAAAAAAATGGAAGAGCATGCATGGTAACTGAGAGAACAGTCTGTATTCTTTGATATGTGAATGTTTTCAAGCCTAGTAGCTAGCTCAACAACCACTGCTGACTGATTCATACATCAGATAGGTGGCCTCATCGTTGGGGCCAGACTAAAGAGGCTCCTATGGCTAGAAGACACAGGTCCCTGCATGGGAGACTGATGTCAGTTAACAGCAATGGGAGTAAGTAGATTTTCCAACATTAATATCATCCATAAAACTGCAAGGAATTAAAAAGAAACCTTAAATTGGAGCTACAGGATAACAGTCTAATAATCTAGGTTGAAAATACAACAAAAGCTAGAAAAAGCATAACTTTCTATAACTGTAATCTATAAATTGCAGTGTTTAATACAAAAGGGGTACCAAGGAAGCAAGGATGAGCACTTAAGTCCAAATCACTAGTGTGTTTCACGAAGGTTACACTAAAAACTGTCACCCATCAAAGTGCAAAATAAAAGATTAATGCATGTCAAAATTAGAGTTCTTGCAATATTGGCCAAAAGCAGCAAACACAGCTGAACAAGGCCATGCGCGCACTGCCACCAGCTATTACGTAGCACTCGTGACCGATGTGAGTAAATGGCACATAATGGAGATCTGCTGTTTGCAGTGACTTTTTTTAAAAAGGAAAAGTTTTACAAAAGCTATACTGAGTGGAGTCACAACACACTGATGACATTTAGCTGTATTAAATGTAAATTTTATGATGTCATTTAGAAAATTGTCACTTGGCTTTTACTGAACACTACTTATTGGAGCAGTGCATAGTGTTCATTCAAATAAAAGATTTTTTATAGTTTCTTTTAAGTCCCTACCATATGCTTTTATAAAACAATGATATATACTTTTTACAGTTGGTGGGACTAAGAAACTGGTAAAAGCACAGTTCTGCAGAATCAAGACTAGAACGGAAGACTTTCATTGAACACCCTCTTATACTGTTAAAATTCTTTATCATGTGATGTATTACTTTTCCAAAAAAATTTCACAAATAAAAAAACTGTTGGGACAATAAGGCAAAAGTATGTTCCAGTTTAAGATCAATGCCAAACTTTTGAACCCGGGCACAATACTTACTCTGCATCTTTCACAACACTTTTGAGAGTTAATCACATGAACATGAATACAAACAAATGTTGATTCATCACAAAAACAAATGTATTGGTCACAATTATGTAGAAAAAAAAATAAGTGTAAAATTTGTTTTCCATGTAAGCTCACAGTATCTGTACTGGAAGTTTCCCTAAAATTAAAACAAGTCCACTAATAATATAACTGAGAAAGAATACTTCTGCACTATGAAACAGAAGAAATGGGGTTTAGTGGGGAGCCCATCTGAGTGAGGACTTTATCTAGCCACTGAAGAGGCCCATGAAGATGAATCTCAATCCAACACGGGGTGCTGGTAACATCTTGCCGGTGATACTCTGCTCCCCAGCCCTATGAAAATGAACAGATAAAATAACAAGCCATTTAAAAAAATCATTAACCAGTCTAAACCAATTTCCACACGTGTCCAACTCTTAGCGACCCCACGGACTGCAGCCCACCAGGCTCCTCCATCCATGGGATCTTCCAGGCGAGAGTACTGGAGTGGGGTGCCATTGCCTTCTCCGAACAAAAAATAAACTTTTAACACTAGAGATATACAGAATGTAACCTAAAAGAAAAACTCTCAAAACCAACCTTAGCATTCACCATGGAATTAAAAGCAAAACAATAGCTACATCATCATAACAACATATAATCCCTTAATAGAAATTCTTGGGGTAAGATATACTCCAGAATTCTTTTTTCTTGTTTTTTCCTCATGTAAGTTCACATCAGATTTTGTTAACAAAAAAATTTTAATTTTCAGGTGTTTTTTTTTAAACATCAGATAAGGAACTGTAAAACTGATCAATGCATACTAATATAGTTAAAGTGGAAATGATATATCATTATCCTTTAAGAAGGGAAACTACTGGGATGAACTGAGGATCACCACTTTAGCCAAAAACTCCAAAGAATAAAACAGAAGGTTTTACTTTCATTTGCTGGATGTATCAAGTTCTCTGCTTTACTGCTTACAGTAGTCCTTGCCTAGGAAAATCAAGTGGGCTGTGATGAGGGCGGAGGGGGGAACTAGATTAAACATGAGAGCCACATTTCTGCAAAGGAAAATGCCTTCAGGGCTACTTAAGCTGACGCACAAAAAGGCCTGTAACAAGCAGCAAGGAAACCCTGGGCTGTGGGACCGTGGGCCAGATGCACCCAGAGCATCTGACAATTACTCTTCTTTGGCTAAATCCTTAAGGAACAAGTGGATACAGCACAGGTTGCTAGAAGAGATCACTAGAAGATTTAAAATTCCTTCTAAATTTTGTTCATGAATCATCATTTGCAAGGCCAGTAAATTCAGGCCAAGAGAAAATGATAAATTCAAAAAGTTCTTTCAGTTTTGCAAATCCTTAATAACAGAGCTTAAAACAAGGAAAAATAATTTTATTATGGTGATTAATTCTTTAAGTCAACCTAAGGGATCTAGTAATAACTGAAATTGCTGAAACTAAAGGAACTTAAAATGCAGTTTTAATATTAAATGCTTCTTAGCAACTTAGCAAAAATTTAATGGAAATTCTTTATAAATTCAGCCCCTATTCGATACCAATATCAACCATTTTATTATAATGTCTAAATTATAAAATAAAATCACAGACCAATCATGTGATTTAAGTTATAAAGTTAAGAATTTTCTTTAGAAACCTGTTAAATCAGGTCAGAAGTAATTACTACCTTTAACACAGACTTTAAAAAAATTATAAC